>JANBSU010000058.1:0-88026 GCA_027578835.1 Coemansia sp. RSA 2050 | reverse complement strand
GAGATGGGCGAACTCAAGATCACTATCAACACCATGGTTGACCAGCTCGGTCTGTTCGCCTCCGAGGTGTCGCGTGTTGCCAAGGAGGTCGGTACTGACGGTGTTCTTGGCGGCCAGGCCAAGGTTTACGGTGTGGACGGTACGTGGCGCGATCTTACCGACAACGTCAACAAGATGGCAGCCAACTTGACGAACCAAGTGCGCGATATCGCTGCTGTTACTCATGCTGTTGCGTTTGGCGACTTGTCCAAGACTGTCACAGTGCCACTAAGTGGCGAGATGGGCCAACTCAAGACGACTATCAACGCAATGGTACGCCGACTAAGCAACTTTGCCCACGAAGTCGACAAGGTTGCCCGTGAGGTTGGCAACGAGGGAAACCTAGGCGTGCAAGCTCTCGTGATTGATGTCGACGGCATTTGGCGCGATGTTACGCGCAAGGTGAACATCATGGCGACCAATCTGACCAACCAAGTGCGCGCATTTGCTCAGATTAGTGCTGCAGCCACCCAGGGCGACTACAACTCGATGATTACGGTTAGCGCCTCTGGCGAGATGGATGCGCTCAAAGCCCAGATTAACCGTATGGTTTACTCGCTGCGCACTAGTATTTTGCGCAACGTGCAAGCGCGTGAAGCGGCAGAACTGGCCAACCGAGCCAAGAGCGAGTTCTTGGCCAACATGTCTCACGAGGTCCGCACGCCCATGAACGGCATCATTGGTATGACGTCGCTGACGCTGGAGACGAACCTCACTCACACTCAGCGCGACTCTCTTATGATTGTATCTAGCCTGTCCAATTCGCTGCTGACTATCCTAGACGACTTACTTGACCTGTCCAAGATTGAAGCCGGCCGCATGAACATTGAGAACATTCCGTTTTCACTGCGTGGCTCGCTCTTGAGTGTGCTCAAGACGTTGTCGGCAAAGGCTGTGCAAAAGGGGTTGATGGTCATGCTGGCATGCGACTCCGAGATTCCCGACTACTACATTGGCGACCCGAACCGCTTGCGACAGATCCTGACCAATCTCGTAGGCAATGCGATCAAATTTACTAACCAGGGCGACATCTCCGTTACCTGCCGCATTTCGGGCCGCATTGGCATCCATTCGATACTGGAGATATCGGTGCACGACTCGGGCATTGGAATCCCCAAGGAGAAGCTCTCCATGATCTTTGAGTCGTTTGCTCAGGCCGATGGTTCAACAACGCGCAAGTATGGCGGCACTGGTTTGGGCTTGAGCATTTCGAAGCGTCTCTGCGAGCTCTTGGGTGGCGACATTCGTGTAGAGAGTCAATACGGCGAGGGCTCTACTTTTACCTTTACTGTCAAGGTTGAAACGCCGGTTCCTGACTTTTCGTTCTTTGAGCGGCGCCTGCTGCCTTATCGCACTCGCCATGTGCTGATTATCTACGACGTGCGCCAGAACCCGCAAGGCGCTGCAATTGTGGCCAAGTTACGTGAGATCCTCACTTCGTTCCACCTGAGCTCGGCAACGGTTGAGAATACGGAGCAAGCGCGCCAGTTCTTGTGGCGCGGATCACAAGTGAGGCCGCTCTTTGACATGTTTATCGTCGACAGCTTGACTACTGCGGAGGAGCTGCGAGCGGCAGGCGTGGCCAATGTGAACTTTATGCCAGTCATTTACTTCCCAGCGCCTAACAGCGGCTGCATCTTCGTCAACCGCGTCATCGAGCTGGGTATCAACTCGTATTTGGATGTGCCGTTTGAGTTTAGCAAGGTTGCTAGCGCCATTATCCCGGCGCTCGAGAACCACTCGATGATTCCGGACCTGGAGCGCTACCGCCGCCGGCCGCTGCATATCTTGCTTGCCGAGGACAATGTGGTGAACCAAAAGCTCGCGCTGCGCATCTTGCAAAAGTGCAACCATAAGGTCGAGGTGGTGTCTAACGGCCAGTTGGCAGTGGAGGCGGTAATGGATCAGTGGCGGCGCAACCTCGAGGCCTACGGCGGCCACATCAAGCCCTCGACGTCGGGCTCGAGCAGCAGCGAGGACGACATGCCACCCATGGACTCCAAGGGCCAGTCTCCCTTTGCTATGGACCCCAACGACTCATCGCCTGGCTCTGAGAGGGATGGCTTTATTAGCAACCAGGACACGTTTAGCGATATCTCTAGCATCGGCGCTAATAAGCCAGTTGACGCTACCGAGGGCAGCGGTGGCGCTGCTGCAGGCGAGGCGCAGACTGTTGACCCGCACAACTCTGGCGGGGCAGCGACTGCGGTGGCCAAATCGCCATACTCGGAGGGCACTATCTTTGCCGACAGTATCTACCCGCCCGCCGTCAAGCCCGCGGACGACTTGCCCTATTTACCTGACTCGCTCATGATGTCTCTCGACTCAAATAAGGGCAACGAGTTGGGTGCCTTTAGCAGCGCGTCGATGGAGGACATCAGAAACCGCAAGCAAGCGGGAGTACGCGACCCTCAGAGCAAGTTTGCGTCTGTGCCAATGCCCTACGACATTATCTTGATGGATGTGCAGATGCCGGTCATGGGCGGGTTCGAGAGCACGGCTTGTATTCGCGAGTGGGAGGAGAACGAGGGCGTCGATTTCCGTACGCCGATTATTGCTCTTACAGCTCATGCCATGATTGGCGACCGCGAGCGCTGCCTGTCTGCGGGTATGGACGAGTACATCACCAAGCCGCTTCGCTTTGAGAATCTGCTGTCGATGATATCTCAGTTCCAGCCGCGTATGTACGGCGAAAACGGCGAGATAATACCGATTTTGGCGCCTATCCGAAGTGGGTCAACAGAGTCCATGTCAGATTCAGAGCTGGGCTCGTCAGCTGACGAGGCTAGTGACAGCGACATCGAGTATGGTAGCTACAGCGATAGCAGCGTACTTGTCACGGATGACAGCGATGATGACAGCCAAGTCGGCGGGAGCCAGCGCGGCCCTGCAATTGTGCCGGTCAAGCCTGAGTGGAAGGGCCGCCGACTCAACACGGAGGATCAGCGGTTTGTCAACTACAGCCATGCCAAGGCTAGCGAGTCGCTGGAGGTTGGGCCAAGTGGGCAGAACGACGATGACGATGACGAAGACAGCGAGTCCAAGGCGTTGCGCCAAGCCGAGGCGACGCGTACTCTGCGCAAGCAGGTAAAGTTGTTCAAGCGAAAGTATGGCGAGGATCTGGCCAGCATGCCCGGAATGGAGGCTCTAAAGGCCAAGCTAAAGGGCAGGGTGCCTCCCGAGAACGCTGACGTCGAGGGCGACAAGGACGATGCGGCAAACTCTTCAGCGCTCAGCGAGGATGATGATGATGACAGCGACGCTGGCGGTAGCGGCATTGACTACGAAGTTGGCGTCAACAAAAACGAGCTGATTAGCAAGTCGGCGCTGCACAGCATTGGTCTCTACGACCTTAGCGGGCTGTCAAATGATGAAGATGACGCTGGACTGCCGACCAAGGGAACCTTGTCGCTAGCTGCCGCTACGAAGCAGGCCAAGAGATCGGCGTTCCGGACACGAGCCACAGTGTCGAAGGAGCGTAGGCAGGACCGGGGCAATGACGACGTGACTAGCGAGAATGTGGTGAGAGACACCCCTCCAGCTGTAAGTGCCGAGAGCCATACCAAGCCACTGCATCGCAAGCGCCGGTCATCTAAGCCCAGCACGCGAGCAGTGGCGCCCTCGAGAGCTGTGGAAGCTTTGCAAGCGCGTGTTACAGCTGTGTATGATCGCTCCCACCGTGAAATGGACAAGCGCAGTCACTCGGGCGGTGAGGAGGAGTATGGCAGACATGGGCACAAACATGGTCATGGGCGCACCGAGGGCAAGGGCAAGCACCACCACGGCGGCAGAGGACTCCGCGACTACCCCGAGACCACCTCTGCTTACCGCGACAGCTCATATGATGTGGACTACAGAGTGGGCGCTTCGACGTACGAGCCACAGAACTACTCGGATCTGCCTCGGCACAGCATCATTGACCCGTCGATGCTGAGCTTTGATCTGCCTGGGTCCTCTCTCCATGCGAGCTATGGCGGAGCGGGGCGGGTTATTCAGCGCAGCAGCGGGATGGGAAACATGGGGCGTGGCATGGATACCAGAGGCTGGTCGGTAGCCCGGCCCTCGGCTAGTAGCTTTACGCCCTCGCGACCGGCACCTGGTGCCGACCTAGCCGGTACCCATAGCATCTCGACATTCGCGCCGGCGAGCCTGCCTTCTGATGCAGAAATGCCTATCCGCCATTTTACGCGTCTCAAGACTACTGATGACATTGTCGAGGCTATGGCTGCTGCGGCTGCTGGCGACCAGGACGCGTTGCGTGCTATCCAGGCAACTACCATGATTTCTGACACTGAAGACGTACCTTCCGAGGCTGCGGATGCCAGGGCTGAGTATCCTATGCAGCGGCATGCAGCGGGCGCGATGTCCGATCCTGGGTCGCCACGAGTTAGTCCGGGAATAGGCGCTGTTGCCTCGCCGCGCGCGCCTATGCTGCCACCTACTGCGTTTACGCCGCCCACTATCGAGAGCATTGGGCTGACGCTCCCGGCCAAGTTGTCTCAGCGCGAGCTCAAGAGTCAGCAGCAGCAACCAGTGTCTGGGGCGAGCGGAGGCAGTGTTGGAGGCGATGTGACGTCAGCGCCAGGTTGGCAATCGGTGAAGCTGTCTCGCAATGTGCGCGATCGGCTAATGAAGGCGCGCATGAAGCAGATGGAGAAGCATAAGAACGACCAGGAGTCGCCAGCAGGCAACGAGCCAGATCCGGAGCCCGAACAAGCAGCGGGAGAGTAGCTGTCTGTTAAAGTCTGAATTTCTATCTATTGATTTTTCTACACCTTTTTTTTTACAATTCAAACATTTTTCTAAACATTTTTCATATTTAGCCGATGTGGCTGGTATTAATGGTAGTTGCGGATTTGAAAAAGTACGATATGATGAGGACTATGTCCGGTGCTGGATCATTGCTTGCACGGTCTGGCTGATGAACTCGCGGCGTGACGACATGTCTACGCCAAACATTCTAGACAGCTCGTCGCGGACTATCTTCATGGTGATTGTTGACAGATCGGAGACATCGAGGATGGACGAAATGGCGGCGGCTAGTGCGTTGTCGGTGGGCATGTGGCTGCCGGGGACCTGAACGAGGTTGAAGCAGGGAGTGGCGACAGCCTGTGGCGTTGCAGCGGGCATGCTGCCAAAGTACGCGCTGAATCCAGCCGGGCTGTAGGCACCTTGCATGTGCTGAGTGTCGTAGGCTGGTTGCGGGTGTGCCATGGCATAGTGCGGCATATTAGAGAGCTGCACTTGAGACATTGGCAAGAGATCGGCGGCAGGTGGGTTTTCAAAGCCCGGGATATGAGTGAATCGGCTGACTGGGCGGACACCAGTATTGGCAAAGTCGTCGATGGCCTGAGCGACGGCCTCCATGTCCTGGATCTGCTGCTGCCGCTTGTGTATCTCGCCCTCGTAGTCCGCCCACGATTTCATTGGGATCTCGTCTGGGTCGAAGGGCTCCTCATCTTTGACAAAGATCTGGCGCTTGCCGTCTTCGCCCACCACTATACGAGTATTGCCCCATGAGAAGTCGTCCATATGCCAAAAGGCGTAAATGGGGATGAAGAAGGACCAGAGTGGATAGGCCAGGAGATAGATTACCATCCAGCCGATGTGCTGCCACTGACGTTTGAGGACAAAGATAATTGCTTGGAGACCGTAGATGGCACCAATGAGGATAAGGGAGATGTAGCCAATATCAGCAACTTTGGATATTGCCAGGTAGGTCAGGTAGGCGAGGTAGAAGAGAGTACAGGGCATGGTGAGGGTGCCGAGGAGGTCAATGAAGACGACGAAGCGCATGGAGAAGCAGCAGAACCCGCACATTTCGGGGAGGAACATCAGCTCGGCTAGATTGTGGACCGTAGAATTGATCCAACGGCGACGCTGCGAGAGAAGGACAGACCAGGTATCAGGTGCTGTGGTCTTGCATTTGGCGTCGGGCGTGAATGTCATCTTGTACTGGGGGAAGTACTTCATCATTAGGGTGGTTAGGTAGCGATCTTCGCCTAGCGAAAGGAGGTTCTTTTTGTGGAGAGTATCGACGTGGTTCTCAGAGTAATCGGTAACGACGTTCTTGGATATTATCAGGGGCATACCACGGGCCGTGCGCAGACGGTACATGCAGAAACAGCCGGGGAGGCAGGTTACGGAGCCGAAGAGAGATTCAAAGGCTTTGGCCATGTGGTGGGAGATAAAATACTCGTAGACTTGGATCATTGTTGTCCATGAGAAATCCTCGTTGGTTAATTGGGTCTCTCCACAGATACCAATTACCTTGGCATCGTGTACCATGCAGGCCACTAGGCGGGTGAGGGAGTCTGGGAGCACTTCTGTATCGGCGTCGACCATTAGCACGTACTCGTAGAGCGAGGGGTGGACACCAATGACGTTCTTTAGCTGGTGGTAGATCTCGAGATCTAGGGGAGACATGGGGGCCTCGAAGTGTACGCGATTGAGGAAATGTAGTAGGAGCATTTGGGAGTCGCGCTTACCGCGGTTGCCTGGCCGCGATTTTTCTGTTGGCTTGCCGATTTTTGCTACTACTAGGTAGGGCACGACATGTCCCTCGTATTCGTAGAGTCCCGAATATACTTTGGCCATGTTGTGCTGTTGCCCACCCTCGCCTATGGATCTGAACGAGCGGGCGGGTGGATCTAACTTGGGGTCTACGCCAAGGATGTCGAGGACTATGCGGGGTGTTGGGCGGTCGTTGCCGGAGCCGACAATGTTGCCATCGCAGATGATGAATAGCAGACGGTGCTTATCGTCGTAGCTCAGCGTAGCCAAGGTGTCTATTGTGCGACGCAGGGAGGACTCGCCCTCTGTGTAGCAGGGGACCTGGCAGATGACAAACTTGTCGTGTTTCTGGGGCTTGCGACGCGAGGAGAGCTGTAGGGAGGCTAGGAACTTTATGGAGATGACGACCATGAGCAGACAGGCAGCGGCGAGGAGCAGAAAGTTGGGGAAAAGGCAACGGAAACTATGGCGGGTATCGACTTTGCCCACGTAGAAGAGACTCTTCATGCAACGGTAGTTGGATTGGCGCGCTGTTTTGCTAAGTGGTAGCATCCTCCAGTACTTTGTTATGTCGGTGTCCCGAGCACCGGCATCTTCAAAGATGGACTCGACGAGGCGATGGAGAAAGCGCCACTTTTTCTGGTCTACGTTCTCGGGCGAATCGCGGGTAATGAAATAGGGATTGAGGTTGAAGACTTCGCCGTTGATTACTCGCCAGTACTGACCGCCCTTGTGGTGCATGCTGCGGATGTATTTGAGATCCCAGACTATGTCGCCCACTTTGAATAGACGCATTTTGGGCAGGACATGTCGGTAATAAAAGTCCTGTCGCATCATTGCCTTTGAGTTGGCTAGAGACCCCGCCTTGTGAACAAAGGGGAAGGAGGTCTCAGTCTCGACATCCGACTTTAGGTACATGAGCCAATTGGGGTCGGCACTGGGTGGCACGAGGTCGGGACAGGCGGCGCGTAGGGAGAGCGGGAATGAGGCGTTCACTTCTTGGCCCGAATACATTATCATGTCCTCGGGACTGGCGCCGCCTCGGGACTTGCCGTGTTCCTGGTTGAGGAAGTTGGTTATGTCGTAGACTTTTCCGCGGAGGGCTACGTAGGCGTCGCTGCGCTCTGTATGGTCGGCTAGCTCGTCCATGTTGTAGACGTATTGTTTGGGACACATGATGAGGCCAAGACCGATGATGAAGAAGAGGACGAATGCCCACATGAAGAGGATGATGAGGCAGATGGCTACTTTCTCGCGCCACGCCATACGGATGTCCTCGCGCTTCATGCCGCAGCAGCTCATTAGCCAGTCGGGGATCAAAAAGGTCAGCCAGTTTGTGGTGCGCGACCAGCAGCGGCGCGCTCGGGTTGTCTCTACTTCTTCGACTAGCGCTTCGGAGCGGATGTGTCCGTAGTCGCCGTCAAAATTGCCGTGGGCTAGATTGTCCTCCTGGGGCTTCTCGTCTGCGTGAGAGACGAATGACCTGTGGGGGTACTCTTCGTCAGAGTAGTCTTCGTCAGTGAACAGATCCTCTTCGGGGTTGAACCCCTCGGTACCTAGCTCACTGCCAAAAACCGTGCTGGCGTTATCGTCAAAGCCAAATTGCGGGGGCTGGATCAGATCCCCATTATCGTCTACTTGGGCTAGGGCGTCTAGAATCCCGGTGGCACCCATTTGGCGTCTCCTTTGGCGCTGCTTTTCGTATATTCTGAGTTCCATTTCTATGCTGCGCCAAACCCGCTCCGTCATGAATATCATGCGATGGCCTGTTGTGTAGTGCTGGTCGCGGACCCAGCCTAGATCCGTAGCTACCTGGTCAACTAGCACGGAGGCGGCCATCTCGTGCTCCGTCTGTGGGTCGCTGAGCTTGACGACAGCGGCATAGCGCTCAACGAATGACTCGAATCCCATGTTGACCGTGTATTCGCTGGGCGCACGGCGCTGGGACAGGTCGACGAGCCCTGTGGCTTGAACTTGCTGGCGGATAAAGGACAAGTCGGACACGTCGGGTAGGCTATTGGCGGTGGCAGGGTTTTCGGGGCGTATGTGTATTACGTTCCATAGCTTGCTGGTATCGGCGGCAGCAAAAATATCCTCTAGTGCGCTGCTTACCTCGCCCACATAGGTGTTGGCAGGATCGGCGTCATCTAGGGGCGCCAGCTCGCTGGCAGCATGGAGACCACTGGCCTGGGGCTTGCGCACGGTGGGGCGCGTGGCTGGTCTGGTTGATAGGAAGGTGCCGACGATAGTGGATTCCTCTTCTGGATGGTAGTCTAGGGCGATCTGTGGTATGGCGAATAGCCTGCGCACGAACTTGCTGTGGCTCGTGTCTCTGAGCAGGGAGTAGAAGTCGGGACTTACTTCTAGATCCATGTTGCGCTGACAGAACCCATCCACAGTATACATCACTGGACCCATGTAATGGCGGATGCCGAACTGCGCCAATTGCTTGTCTCGCTTGCCCGGCGGAGGACCTGGGATGAAACTGGTGTTCTGGCCGTACATGCGGTTGAGGGAGTTGATTAGGACAATGTCATCCTGCGGCGTATTGGTTGTGGCGTGGGATTCTAGCGCGCTTACTAGGCCGCCGCGACGGCCGGCGTAGTCGCCTGAGAGCAAGTGCATGGCTTGCAGGCGGCTGACCCACGAGACGTGGTTGAGACTGGTTGCTGCGTCGTCGTGCATCAGTCGGGCTATGCCTGTTTCCTCGCCCAGCACTTCGCGCATTATGTAGCCGTTCAGTCGCTCGTTGGCCATGTTGATGGCAAACTGCTCGAATGTCCCACTGGGTACAGACGAGAACCCGTACATTTGAAGCACGGCTATGTGGTTGCTGGCCTCGGGGTCAGAGATGTTCTGGTTAATGGCATCGATTAGCCAATAGAACACTAGGTGGTAGAGGGCTCTGGCTAGGGCGTCGCGCTGGGAGCTGGCGCCGTGGCTGTTGAGGAACACGGTGCATAGGTCGCTGCTGACTAGGGCGGTCTTGAACGAGAGGGCAGCGGTTAGGGCGGTGGCCGGGACTCCGAGGTACTGAGCGGCTAGCTCTACTTCTTCGGGGTTCTTGACGGAGGCTGTGTCTGATTGCTCGGCGGCATCGGCGAACTCCACATTGCCCAGGTGCATGATGGCGGCTAGCACTTGGAACAGGGCATGCTGCTTGATTCCGCAGACCTTTAGCGCCGTGCGCAGCTGGTCCATCATAAAGGCGTAGTGCGTTGCAGGTGGCCCCCGCTGCCCGTGGCTCTTGGATGGACGGGTTGTCTTGAGGTAGCCAAACCACGACTCGTCGCTGCCATGTCTAAACTGCCACTCCTGCCTTTCGTCGGAGGTGGAGCCGTGGAGCAGGTAGTAGAACACGTTGAATGTGCGCTCGCCGGGCGGGCGACTTGTTACCCGCCACCTATCCAATCCAAAGGCCACGAGTTTTGAGCCGGCTATGTGGCCGCGCTCAGTGAACTGGATCTCGTGCCAGAGGCCGGCTCGTGTAGCACCCATGCTCTCAGTGGTCTGCGCACAGGCAAACGCCTCGACGATGGCGCCTACATGGGACATCTGATACTGCGCCCGCGTATTGTGGCGACCCGAGTTGGATGCCAATACGCAGAGCTGGTCGCATATCATCTTGGCCGTCTCCGATTTGCCGCTCCCCGACACCCCACTAAGCACAATCACCTGGTCCTGGCGGAGGCGACGCAGGTGCGTGTAGGCATCCGCTGTGAGCTCAAACACGTGTGGATGTAGGGCATCGCGTGCCGTGGGATCTAGATCATGGTAGCATGCGTCGCTGTAGATTATGCTGGCGCTTTCGGAGAATAAGCTGGTGGACATTGCTGACGCCGTGTGGCAGGCTACGAGGATCGAGGTGTAGATCCGGAAATAGGGCACTTTGTCTTGGAAGCACCCCTGGATCGCCGTCGCTACCTGGTCTACTGTGGCCGCGGGCCCTAGGGCAGTGGCCATGGGGTTGACGGGGGTGGCACCAAGCGCAATACTGTCGGATGTTGTCGTGGCGGGGCCCGCAAAGGGCCGGTGGAGCTCGGCTAGCGACTCGTCGCCGGGCATGCCGCGGGAGGACCCGTATCGAGGCGAGCTTAGCCCTAGTGTACCGCGAGTCCTTGGATCATCGACGCGAGTGCTATTTCCAGGGTCCTTGCCCTTTTTAGACTTTCCAAATAACCCCATGTTGCAAACTAAACAGTGGTATTAGTAACGATTCCTATTTCTGATGAAATGGATATTAGTTGTATACTTACTCTATGCGTATCCGGCACTTTTTGGCTTGTTTGGTAAATGCTGATAGAATTGAATAAAAAAAGAAGAAAAAAACTCCAGGACTGAAAAGGTAGCAAGAGGCGAATGTTGTCTGTCCATATTGCTCGACAATGCTCTTTTTTGTCTGAAGTAATGCATGGCCCTAGAGGGGAGTGCGTTTAGTACGGTACTCTGGTCTGACACACTTTGCGTGGTCTCGCCACGCATTTCATTTTTTTGTGTGGGGATAAAGAAAAAAAGGGTGATATTTCTCCGCATTTTTTTCTATTGTAGATAAAACCACGCTTTTAGTGTGGAGAAAAAGAAGGGAAATGGCCCCTTGAGTTGATCTTGATATGGTGATTGCCTAGGCTGCAAATGTCCAAGACTTCAAGACCGGGTGTGCATGTTCTTTTTTACAAAGAACACCATTAATGTCTTGTGTCCATAGGAGACCATCCCTCCTCCCCAACAATTTCTACACTAATATCTAACTGTTCTTTTGCATTTTTCTACCAATATATTTTTTACTTTTAATAATGTCGGATGCCCAATCCGCAGACCAGAATGTCAAGTCTGTGGTAGAGCGCTTTACTGACAGGCTATTGGCTTTGGACAGATTACCTGAATATGTCAAGTCCATTGAAGATTGTGATACACCGATGGGTGTTTTTGATGTTAGGCTCGATTTGCCTCTTCATTTTTGTATCAACTATTATAGCTCCGCTTGTACTCTATACTTTGACTGTGAATTGGACGATGAGTGGGTCTTGACTGTTACGAGACCAATGACAGTGTTGGATAGCAGCGAGTATAGTCGGCCAGATCGCGATTACGAGTCCATGATCTTAATCGCAAGATTATGATTACAAGTGACTATGGCGACGCTGTTTAAATATGGCGCTACGAGGCACTAGTGGTGCGAGATCTCTTTAGTTATTTTAGCTCGTATATTTAGGATAATTATATATAGGGTTTATTCTGAACCCGCATAGTATTATCCAACAGACAGAGTAGATTCATAGCTTACTCGTCTTTTTAATATATTCTACTGGACTATAAGAATTGGCTTACGCGTCAAATAAAAAAGTGAAAAGAAAGTAAATAGAAGAGCAGCGCTTGTAGTGTAATACTATAGATAGAGAATAAGAGGAGGGCTGAGAATCTATTCCCTATCGTTTCTCAGCAACGGCTTAAATACATTACAGTATCTGTTGGATAGTACTATGTGGGTTTAGAATAAACCCTATATATAATTATCCTAAATATACGAGTTAAAATCACTAAAGAGATCTTGCACCACTAATGTCCCGTAGCGCCATATTTAAACAGCGCTGCCATAGTCGCTTGTAATCATAATCTTGCGATTATGATCATGGACTCGTAATCGCGATCTGGCCGACTATACTCGCTGCTATCCAACGGTATCTCTGATTAAAAAGGTAAAGGCACCACTGCACTGTATGTAGGCGACATGTAGCAACCAATCAGACATAAAGGCATGCCAATTGAAATACTCAGAAAAGAAACCAAACAACTTTTCCTCCTGGTGTGTCAATTTACATTGCAAGAGCCTGAATGCCACTAGTACTTTTACGCAAAGCTGAGATATTTGAAGTTAAGTTTGCAAGCATTTACCCGGCTATAGTTGTGGCCTGCACTCAACAAGACAACAATTTCACATGACAATGTTTCACGCAATCTTTTAGGTAGTGCAAGCGTGCGGACTTTCGCCATCCTTTTCCACTAGCTGTGATACTTATAAGAGCAACACAAGGTGCAAGAGGCGCATCCACCCACGCCATTGGTGCAGCCTTACTGATATATGCATCTTAGCCTAGCTCCAAGGATGCAAATAATACTGGGAACGAGACAGCTGCATATCCATTACTACCAACAAAGGATACACATGGTTCCATGATAGCCATAGATGTGCCAAAAAGCTGGGAGATAATGTCTGATGCTTTATTGAAAATTGCAAGTTTATTATTATAGTCAAACTCCTATATAAGATAAACTAAATCTGTTGGTTGCTATCCTGTGGACTATTACACTCGTCAGCCACGAGCAAAAGGAAATTCCACACATTGAATCAAAGCTCTATGTTAGAACTTTCACTGTTCTCCCCGTAAAAGTAATTGTCAAAAACAATATCATTGGGGGTATTTGTTTCACCGCTCATGTACTTTTCATAGAAAAACGTTGCAATCTTGTCCTTATACTTATCTTCCACCCACATTGCGCGATCCATCAGTTTTTTTACTCTCGTGTACACAATTATAAAATTATCCTTAATCGTAACACTAAGCATTCTATCGGGACGGAAATGCACTCCTTGGTGAATAGCATGCACCGTCGGCCTGTCCAATGGAATTTTTATTTTATGTTCATACTGAAGTCGATTTGCAGCTTCATTGAGGTTACTTGCTGTCACACCGGTTTTTGTCACGTACTCAAGCCCGTTATCAGAAAAGGTATAAATTAACACACCAAATTCATTAGTCATTTCAAAGCGTTTACGTCTAGTGCCTGTGATAGTACTAGCTAAGAATGGAGGAGTATATAATTTATGGAGAAAAAAGTGCAAGAAGAATTTCAGAGGGGCGGGGCGCCGCTCTTAAATAGCCAAGCGGAATGCTAAAAAATGAAGGGTATGATAATGGAATCACGTAATACTATGGGCGAAGCTTGCATTAATTGCTGGCGCACGCACATCGAAGACATGGACGAAAAAGACAAGCGTGCCTCATATATGCACACAGACAAATGTTGACGGTAATACGGGGGAAGTCGACGACTCAGGTAAAAGGCGTCTATTAGTAGTAAATGTTTAGCATAAACGGAGTGGCGTTGCCGCATTTATCTAAGAAAACCAACAAGTCATAGTACATTTTTTACTACAAAGGGGAAGACAGCCTCATTCTTCTTCCATTCGCTCTTGCTTGCTCATTCTCGACTAGAGACTTTAGTGTGCTTCAAAGAGAACACAAAAGGCTTTCAAGTATAAGACCTCCCTCTACCCATTCCGTTTCAAAGTATGCTGCAGTTCTCTTGACTGCAACCAGAAAATTAAGCACGCGTTCAGTGATTCTGTAATTGTGCTTTGTTAATCAATTACACGTATCAAATACAAATTGAAGGTATGGATGTTGGTTTAAATTAGTAGCACGCATTGGAGCTGTTCAACGTGATTAGCTATAGGGTAGTTTCTCATGGCCTTGGTGTACTCTAAACTAAAGAACTCGGCTTTTAAGCGTGAGTAATCTAGAAACCAATTAACTTCTCTTCATGGGGACCTACTTAAAGTGCAAAGCCTGTGAGCTTAATACGGCCGCCGGCAACAGTGGGTTACCCTTGCACTATTGCTGCCACCCATCAGGCAATGACGTATCACTGGAGCAGACATCCAATGGGCGGAGAGACAAAAGAAAAGAGCCAACTATGTACAGTGCGCATTTGCTTGGACAAAAAGGCGATACAGGGACTGATCAGGCGCTACTTAAGCAATGCTCGTCGTGCTTTACCTTCGTCAAAGAAAGGCGGCGGGCGCAAGCCAAAGTCCAAGGCGGGCGCAAGCCTCCAAATCTTTCTTTTTCATTTTTTTCTCGTACTTTTCACCTTTTTACTTTTTTTAGCTTCAAAAACACTACACTCCGACAACGCTTTTAAAGACTGGGTTTGCGCAAAAGTAAATTCGCTTTTAGAGCATTCACATTTGCAAAAGAAAAAACAAATTCAGTTGGAAAGAAAGTGCTTTTTTATTTTTGAACAATCGATCATATTTTATCCAGATACAGCAAGCCGAGCCGAATCGTTAGTTTGTACAAACAAACTCTGGTTGATTCGATGATATACAAAAAAGCAAACCACCCAAAAAGACAGGTAGCTTTTGGCAAATGCATGTAAAAATACAAAGCATGCAATGTCGAGGGATGCTCTTTTAGACAAACCGGTCTTTTTAAACCTTTTGATCTTATTGCCCATTTTGTGCTTCAATGGAAATAAAGAAAAGAAAAAAAGGCGCCCACACATTGAGCTAAAGAAGCAATGAGCTTCAATTCTCGTTTTGTAGTTTGATAGGGGGAATTTTTGTTTTGTTCTGGCGCTCCTGTCAAATTATCCCATCTCTTGACGTTTGCTTTTTTCTCACTATTATTCAGTTGTTTTCTACCTATTTCATTTTTCATACTTTTTTACGCGCTCTATCAAAGCCACAGACACTTACGAGACACTAGCGCTGTACTCTCACAGCTCAATAAAAAATTATAGAACAACGGGTCACACTAATGAACGGATTCACTCTATTGCTGCTCTATGTGGCCATGATAGCGTTGGTCACATCGAAATCATCGCTGGCAGATGGGGATTCTCCTGCCAACTCACCTCACCTCCAAGCTCGCGCAAGGTCCCCTGATAACCCCACAAACCCGAACAGTGACAAGAGCCCGGTGTTCAGTACGCAGGACATCACCAATGGCATTGATGCCCAATTTGATGGCGTGCTTATCATCAAATCGGAGCAAACCTCGTGTCAAGTAGTACTAGTCACTGATGCGTATGGCTTTGTTGCGGCTAACTGCCTGATGATCAAGGACAAGGTGGTGAGCTCGCTACAGGACATGCAGGTTGCAGTGCGGGGTCCCAAGCTGTCGGCTATATACCCCATTACTAATGTGACTATTCACCCCAAGTATGACGCCACTACACTTGCCAACAATATTGCTGTGATCAAATACACCAGCCCAAACAATTCCGGCATCAAGGGCAAGCTGGCTGCTACTACCACCAATTGGAAACAGCTCGGGTACTTGCGTCGCACACTGTCTGATGTGCCAAAGCTGATTTGGAACGAGCCAACGCACTTGGTCACTAGTCAAGATGAAGACGCTAAATGTAGTCTTGGGTCGCCCGTATTTAGCGCCAACCGAAAGAGCTTTATTTGTAGCAACAGCACCACCAAGGTGCCTGTAAGCGGCTCGTGCAGTCTGCCTTATGGCTTAGTTTATGGCGTGGTGAAGCCCAATAAGATTGCTCCGGCGGCCATCTACAGTCACACTGTAGTGTTTGGCGAGGGGTTGTGCAGCAATTTTATGAAGCTGAACTATTATGTTCAGCTTGGCAACTATATGTCATGGGGCGCACAGGTCTCGGGCTCCAAGATCAAGGCTGAGGGCAAGGATAAGAACAAGGGTAAGGGTAATGACAAAGAAATTGATGATGACAACGATGGCGACAACGATAATGCCAGCGAAAGAAAGCTGCATTCCGATCCTACTTTCTCAATGAAGGGCGGCGGCTCCTCGGTTCCTGGAGTGGCGGTGTATGGTGGAAACCTCTTTGCTCTGATTCCTGATTCTAAGCCAAAGCCGCCTGGAGGCGACCCGAAACCGACAAAGCCATCTGTCATCACAGTTACCACGATACGGACTGTTTATATTACTAGGAACACCCAACCACCCAAGCAGTCTGAATGGTCTACCACGCTCATTATTAATCCTGTGCCAAGTACACCAACCACGGCAACTAGAACAACCACTGACGTGAAGAGCAAGCCCACAAAGGATCCGATTCCCAATATCAGCGAGGTTACCAAGCTGCCTATTCCCACTGATTCGCCTGATGACCCTGATTCAGACTCTGACACAGATGCAGACACGAAAGCAGATTCAGATTCAGATAAAGAGGATGGCTCATCCAACACTAAGCCGCCCACAGATAAAGAGAAGCTCAAGTCCACGGAGGGAATGTCGAGCAAGACAAAGGTCCTCATTGGTGTGCTTGTTGGGCTGGCGGTGCTTGGTATTGGTGCGTTCAGCCTGTACTACTTCTACTACCGCCGTCGGCAGTAGATTTCAAGGTGCAGATGAGCAAAGTTTGACTAGTGTTTTCTCTATAGTATTATTGTTGTTTTTTAGTTTTAGTCGCTGTAAATAAACTTTTACTTTTTTCCTATTGTAGCATGGGCAATTGCCTATTCTCAAAAAGCTGCTAGCTCTACAATAGCGCCAATAACAGGCACAGCCATCTGCAGCAGCGGGGAGGGTTTACAATTACCCGGCTGACCATCAGCACTACTCGTGCATTGATTGCGTGTGTTGTGAGCTCACGGCTGTGGCTGCGGCTGCGGCTGATTCCAGGAACAGAAGAAGCGGCGCGTGATATTATCGTACTTTTTTCTGGCTGCAAACAGAGCTCACGCCTCTTTTGCTCTTTCCGGCGGCACCTAAACCCGGAAAAAAAGCTTTTCATAAAGTCGAGCGATTTGGCACTCGTGCTTTTTGCGTCTTTTCATTCTCGCCTAGCATACATAAATTAACAGCCATTGCCGTTTCTTCTCCGCTTTCTGTTGTCGAAACACTCTTTCTTCTTCTTTTTCTTCTTTTTGACACTTTACTGCACCCAGCTGTTTTTTGTTGATGTCGCCTATGACTGTTGAGGACACTGCCCCGCCTGGCAGCTCTGGCTCGGCCGCTGGTGGCACTAGCGAGGAGAAGCTAGACATCAGGTGGGACACGCTGCAAGACCGACTGCGCTCGTCGGTTGTCTCTATTTCAATCTGCCACTGCTTTCACTTTGACCAAGAGGGCGTCCATCGCAGCAATGCCACCGGGTTTGTCGTAGACGCCGAGCAAGGGATTGTCCTGTCGAACCGCCACGTCATGACGACTGGGCCTTCTTTTCACAAGGCCACGTTCTTCAACAACCAAGAGGTGCTTCTGCAGCCGACGTACTACGACCCTATCCATGACTTTGCGTTCTTTCGCTATGACCCCGCCGACCTGCAGAACTCGTTTGTGCCGAGGGAGATCAAGCTGGCGCCCGAGAAGGCGCGTAGCGGCATGGAGTTCCGCATTGTGGGAAACAACAGCAATGAGAAGATGTCGGTGCACCAGGGCGAGCTCTCGCAGCTAGACCGGAACGCCCCCAACTATGGAGCCAAATCGTACAACGACTTTAATACGTTCTACTACCAGGCGTCGTCGACCTCGCATGGCGGCTCCTCTGGGTCGCCTGTGGTGGACATCGAGGGGAACGCCGTGGCGCTAAACGCGGGCAACAGCGGGGGGACGTGTGCGTCGTTTTTCCTGCCGCTGGAGCGCGTTGTCTATGCGCTGGAGTACGTCAGGCGCTGGGAAATCCCGCCCCGTGGCACGCTCCAGGCTGTGTTCACGCATATTACGCACGTGCAAGCCGCGCATCTGGGGCTTGACCCCGAAGCGGCTGCTCGCGAAGGGGTGCTGGCTGCCACCACTACGGGCGTCCTAAGCGTGAACAAAATCCTGCCTGGCGGGCCTGCTGACGGCAAGCTGCAGGTGGGCGACATCGTTATCGGCGTTGAAGGCAGGCCCAATCCGGCCTTCACCGAGCTGTTTGAGATCGTCGATGCGCGGGTCGGCGGTCAGGTCAGCCTTCGGGTCTACAGCCGCGGCGGCGAGTTCAAGACGGTTGCCATGGATGTCACAGACCTGTACGACATTACGCCGTCGCAGTTCCTGCGCATTGGCGACGCTGTTCTGCACAACCTCTCGCTACAGCTGGCCTACTACTCGTCGGCCCGCATCACGGGCGTCTTCATTGCCAAGGGCGGGCGGGGCTTCTTCACCAGCGCTGAGCTTGGGCGCCGCAACGTCATCCAGGCCGTAAATGGAACCCCGACCCCCGATCTGTGCGCCCTGATGGATGTACTGCAGGGTGTGGGGCGTGACGATCCCATTGTCGTCAAGGTCTTTGATCACCGCGATCCCCGCGACGAGGCTGTCTTTGTTACGCACGTACCGCCTGTGTGTGCTCCGGGCCAGGTGTACACTCGCAGCAACGTCACTGGGTTTTGGTCGCGCGAGCCGTACATGGGCATGACCAGGCGTGGGGGCGCGGCACCAGCGCTAACCAACGGCTTTGAGCCGCCACCCGCCACCAGCCGCAGAGTGGGCGACGCCGCCGCTGCTGAGCTGGCTCAGGGCATTGAGTATGCCGCTGTCAACATTTCGTCCAACTCGGCCTGCCCGGCCAGCGGCCAATACACTGTGACTGAGACGGGCAGCGGCTTTATTGTCTGCAAGCACCGCGGCATTGTCTTGTGCAGCACTCGGCTAGTCAGGAACCCGACCAGCATTCTAAGCATTGCGTTTTTGGGGCTCGTTAGCGTGCCAGCCACCTTGGCCTTTGTCCATCCGCTGTATCCGGTGGCCTTCCTTAAGTACGACCCTGCGCGCTTGCACTGCGCTGACAGCGACATTGATAGGCAGCTGGTTGAGCTGGAACTACCTTCGCCCGATGACGATGGCGCCGCGAGACTAGCAGTAGGCAGTCGTGCCACGGTGCTCATGGGCAAGGGCAATGGCGGGCTTGAAGTTGTGCCGACTTCTGTGACGGGGCGTAGGCAGCTGTCAACCAGTACGTGCTCGGCATGCCTGGACCAGCGGTTCTACAACACCTCGGTTTTCAACCTGTCGCCTGGCCCCGATTCATGGGTTGGCGATCTGGGCATAGTTTGCGATGCCAACAACAGCATCCTTGGGTTGTGGGTGCGCTTGCCATGCTGCGACCATGACACCAACAAGAGAAGCTATGTCGGGCTGGACACTTTGTTGATTCGGCCAGCGCTGGACTCCTTGTGTGTTAGCGACGACAGCCCCGATGTCGTGCGCGTTCTTGACGTTGAGTTTAAGCAGCTAACGCTGGAGGCTTCCAAGGTGCTCGGCGTCAGTAGCAGCCACATTCGCGAGCTGGCTCTAGCGTCGCCAGCGCAGCGCGGCGTGTTTATGGTGAGTAGAATCCTGAGAAAGCGCCAGCCGGAAATTGCCTCTCTGGAGATTGGCGACGTTGTGCTCAAGGTTGGCGACAAGAGGGCCTGGCACATTGACGACCTCGCGTGCTTGCGCAGCAAGGATGACGCCAAGCTAACTATTGTCCGCAATGGGCAGGAGATCACGCTCGCTGTACCTACGACCTCGTTTGCTGACAAGCAAACTCGGCGGGTCATCTACTGGGCCGGGATGTTTATCCAAGAGCCGCATTGGACGGCACTGGAACTAACTAGCTGCCCGAATCTTGACGTTTTTTGCTCTGTTGTGGTGGGCGGGTCTCCAGTTGAGCACGAGCTGTACTCTGGCAACTTTTTCATCACCGAAATCGATGGTCGCCCTATCCTTGCTCTGGATGATGTAGCCAATGTTGCTCGCGATACCAAGAGCCCTGATGTTGAATCGTTTAACGACAGCGTGGCTAGCGGCTTGCGCCAGCGGGGTGGCAAAATCCCTGGGCGCTTTGTCAAGGTGTCTGTAGTAACGCTGACTGGCGAAACAAAGGTGGTATCGCTGCACACGCATGATTTGTACCATCCGGCCTGGCAGATACAGCGCGGGCCGCTTGTCAGCGACGAGTGGGTGTGGGAAAAGCTCTAGTTGTCTTTCTTCCTCTATTAATAGCGTGAAGGTATCAATAGATCTCACTTTTTGCCACCGACATTAGTGACACTTTTCTTGGAGCATATTTTTGTTTCACTGGATATGCGTGCGTTACTTTATTTTTAGAGGGTTGTCTGCTCTGGGTGCAAAGGGGCATTTGCCTGCGTGTGGCGGGGCTTTTCTTTGCCTACTCGCAGTCCTGTTGCTTGCAGTTATTGAGTCAGGTTGCACGCTCGGCGCCTCCGACAGCGCAATCTAAATGGGCTTCATTTGGCTCACACTGACCATGAGCCCCTATTGTCTGATTTATTTTTTTCTTGCGCACGCAGTCATTGTCTCGAGTACTGACATTGTGCCTAGATTTTTTTGTTTGCCTCATCAGTAAGCATGCGTCTACCTTGTTGCCGACAATAGATTCAGTGTGACAAGCCGAGGGAGGAGGGAGTCTGATTATTTGCAAGACAAAAGGGATGAGCCCATCCCTGGAGAGTGGCAACTATATAAAGGCGCTCACTCTGGACCTCTTTCCTTTTCTATCCTCACTTGTACTCGGTCTACTCTTTTTTCCCTTCAGTTTGTACATAAGTACCAGCATTTCTTTTATTTGTGTACTATCCAAGCTTTTTGACATTCTTTATTCCTTGCTTTTTTGTAGTCATGAAGTTTTTTTCAGTTTCCGCTCTTTCTTGCGCACTGGCTGCAGTATCTGGGCTCTGCATCCGTGACAGCACTTCAGCTATTACTATCAATCAGTTGAACAAGGCTATTCCTGCGCGGGCCTCCGACAGTTCCTGCGCATCAGTATCGACACCCAGTGAGTGTGTGCCTAATTCGCGGGCTGTTGCTGCTATTAACTCTGCTATCAGCAAGTACGGAGTCACGCAGCGAGGCGAGATTGTCGCGCTTTTGTCGCTGATGGCTTATGAATCGGCCAGCTGGCAATACAACATCAATCACTTTCCTGGACGTCCTGGGCAGGGCACTCGTGCTATGCTTATGTACAACTTTATCGAGGAATACGCCAATGCGCTCTACCCCGGGGAAACTACAAAGGTGTTGGCGGGTGGGGCATCGACTGATGCGCAGAACAATGTGAGGGCTTTGGTACTCAACGATAATGATAGCTTTGGATCGGCGTTCTGGTACCTCGTCAATAAGGCACCTGCATATCATGCAAAGGCTGATAGGCTTCGCAGCGGCAATGCTGATGACTTTAAGGACTATATCGTTAATGGCGTGGGCGCGGGCTGGGACGACTCTCGCCACAGTATCTGGGAGACAGTCAATGGGGCCATATAGCAATTAGCTATTGAGCCATCGTCTGGTTCATCGCTTGGGCAGACTTCCGCGTCTCTTTTTCTGCATCCCTCTTTACGCGCTGGCATATTCTGGCTGGCCACGTGTCTTTGTGTCTAGTGGGAACTTTGATAAATTATTCTTATGTTTGGCAACATTGCTATTGGTTCTATTTATAGCACGGATGAGGTGTCTCTGGCAAGCATGCACCCACCTTGAATGGACCGCGTGTGGGGGGGTCGATCGCTGTACTTGCGCGCATAGGTGCGGATCGCTCTGCATGCGAGTGCGATAGAAAGAGGTGTGAGCAATGATGTCTGCCCTCCTTTTTGCAGTCGTGTTGCAGTCGTTTGGCGTACAAAAAAACCTCATAAAAGACAAGACATTTCAAGGCTCACCGAGGCTCTCTCTCTTTTTCCTCTTTCTCGTCATCTTCCTGCATTATTCTTTCTCCGACTCACTCCAACACCCCCCTCTCCCACTTCACTTTATTGTGCTTATTGAACTGGTTTCAAAAAGCCTCTATTAAATCGTTTGTTACAGACGCCTCCTTTATTATTCCTTTGCTTTGAACAATGAAGTTTACTTTTGCTTTTGGAGCCGCTTGTGTCTTTCTGGCTCAGGGCGGTCTTGCTGGCAAGTGCCCTCAGCCTCCTTCGCCTCCTTACAGCACTGCTCCTAGTGTTGCCCCGACCTCGGTGTCCAGCCCTTCTCAGTCCTATTTCACTTCCTCGGCTCCGATTATGGTGACCTCGACCGAGCAGTACGAGACTTTCCCATCGGAGTACACGAGCGTTAAGGATCCCTACAGCACCCATCCCATGTCCTCAGCTCCGACAATGGTGACCTCGACCGAGCAGTACGAGACTTTCCCATCAGGATACACAAGTGTCAAAGACCCCTACAGCACTCGCCCCATGGCTTCGGACGTTAGCACTAGTAGGACTGTGCCTTTGACTCCGCCTACCTTTTACACGAGTGTCAAGGACCCGTTCTCTACGCAGCCCATGTCATCGGACTTTACGTACTCCACGACCTCTGCCCCAACCCCTACTCCACCGGCCAAAGCCCTGCAGCTTACGCAGAAGCAGCTGGATGCGGCTATTCCTGCGCGTGCTGGCAGTGGCTCGTGTGCCTCGGTATCGACACCCGACGAATGTGCGACCAACGACAAGGCCCTGGTGGCCATCAACAAGGCATTGACCAAATACGGAATTACTAGGCATAGCGAGGCCGTTGCCGTTATCGCACTGATGGCCTATGAATCTGGTAGCTGGCAGTACAATACCAACCACTTCCCTGGGCGCGCTGGTCAGGGTACTCGGGCTATGTTGATGTTCAATTTTGTTGAATCTTATGCCAAGAGCTTGCATCCCGAAGAGGCTACAAAGGCACTGGCTGGCGGAATAACCGATGCGTCGATGAATAGTGTGCGTGGTCTGGTGCTTAACGATAACGATAGCTTTGGGTCTGGATTCTGGTACCTTGTCACTCATGCGGTGGCGTATCATAATAGTGCTGGTAAGCTTCGTGATGGCAATTTGGACGATTTTAAGGACTACGTAGTGTCTGGCGTTGGTGCTAGCTGGGATAGCACTCGCCAGACTATCTGGGAAGCTGTCAATAGTGCCGTTACTGCCTAAGTATAGCTTTTTCCCTTCCCCACTTTTAATGTTATGACTTTTACGACGACCTCTAGCTGAGCCTTAATGGTTTGGACTAGAACTCTTTATCTCTTGAATTTGGTTTATCGTGATGTGGCTCGGCTTTATTGTTGCACATGAGCTTGCTGTGGCAAAGAAAATGAATAGAAAGCTCGCAAAGGGCTCTTTCTTTTTGGCTCGAGTTTGTTTTTTTTTGTACAAAAAAAGGCTGCAAAAAAGGAGTCCTTTTAAACTTGCTCGCTGATTTTTGCATTGATCTTTTCTCTGCTTTCCTCTTTTTTTCATTATCATGATTTTTTTTTCCTTGCCAACAGAGTTTATCAATCATCTTTCTTAAGCAAAGTAAATAGCTTGCTACTTTAGCAATGGTATCGGCTTTTCAAACGCTCCCCGATAACATTATTGATATGGTCTACGACACTATCGTTAAACACTGCGAGTGGCAATGGCCATGGGAGGTAAAAGGGAACATGGCAGTTGGACATTCGTATTTTCCGCTGCTTTCTACATGCAAAAGATGGCGCAAGCTTGGGGTGCAACGAGCCTATGGACACATTGCAATTTGCGTGTGCACTTACAATAATGTGGTGATGGTGTATTATAAAGACCTTGCCCCCAAGCCTATTGAGCCTACACACCCTTGCATTCCTCTTGTGCACAAAGTTTCACTGCATGCCAACTTTGAATCCATTATTAACGGCAAGGCTTTGGCTATCTTGCAGCAATCTGCCTATGCCAAGCTAGTGATTCCTACGGCGCAAAAGCTGACAATTAACCTCTCCAACCACAAGGGCGAGGAAGGCAGCGTGCCGGATAGAGAATTGCCGTTTATGCAAGAGTTTGCAGCAGAGTTGAAATGTATAATGCCTATGATGAAGAATATCAATGTCACTTGTCATTTGACAAAGTTCAAGGCAGATAAAGTACGCGGTGAATTGATTGGCAGGTTTGTCAGACTCTTATACACAAATAGGCGCGAATTCCAAGCCGTGAATTTTAATAATCCAACATCTAGCTCGCTTGTACCCAACTTTACCTCGGGGATAACCGAGCTTGAGACAGATTGGGATGACCACTATGAGCTTAAGGTTCGGATTGCACACCTCAATGCACTTACTTTACGGTGCCTGGGTATACGATTTCAGCACGCCAAAGACATACACACGCTGATTAATAGCCATGAGGACTACAATGTGGTTTATCCAAACTTGCATTTTCTGGAGCTCCAGGCTAGCACTCTACTGCAGCATTTGGTCAAACCGACACTGAGTAGGGATGTGGTACCGTTCCCGAAGCTGCAGCATCTTTCTATGAAAATGGACTACCCATTTGCTGACGATACCTTGTTTAGAGGTAACAGCGATTCATTAGGGTTTTTGAGAATCCAGCCAGACATAGAGGCCATCTACATGATGGACCGGTGTGGCGTATTCACCAGCACAAAATATAGGCGGCTGAGGAGTGTAAGAATTAGCGAGCGATCGGTGGCTGATGCGCCTAAAAGCATTGTAGCGCGGTTTGTGCTGGGAGTATCGTTACACGCACAAGTGCTTACCATTGAGGATGCAGCACTGGGCAGTGGGTTTGTAATGTCTGTAATTCGAGCAAAGTCCTTGGATCAATTGCAGCGACTGGACGTGAGAAACTTTAAGCTGACATTGTGCGAGATCGTCAACTTGCTTGGATCGCTACCTAGCTTGACGCATTTGACTAGCTGTGAGCCAGAGCTGGGCTACCAGTTTGGCGAGTTGGAGGCGGATGGCTTGGGCGAGTACATGTTGATAGCGTACTATCCGCTGAGTAAGACTTTTAAAAGCTGGACTTGCTGTCATTTGTCTGCTACTAGTAAGGTAGAGGAGCTAGCATTGTGCGCTATCCTGTTGGCTATCGCCTGTCCCAGATTATCGTGTGCCTCGGTTGATTCAGTGCTGTTCAACGAGTACTGTGAGTGCGTCGGAGAAATGATGTCCGAGGAGCCACTTGCCAGCTATCTCGATCTGGTGGAGCCGCTTCCCCAGCCCAGAGGATAGCTGAGCCGACTCGGTTTTATGATCGATGATGAGCCGTGTGGCCTGAATAAAATTTGTAGGCTTATCAAATTCAAGTTTTTTTTTTTTTTTTTTCTTTTGCTTTAGCTTTTCTGATTAACATTTTATTTCCTTTTTAATTCCACCCCCTTTTTAAAATGTTTTCAACCGTCACACGCGCCTCAAGCAAGGCTGGTTTGAAGCTTGGCGCGGTGAGCGGAAGCAGAGCGGCGCTGAGCATTGGAACGGCGCGCAAAATGGCCAAAGAAGTGCCCTCGGGTAGACGAATGGTAGCAGCAGAGCCAGGGTCAACGACATATGCGGCGCTGGAGGCACGGTTGAATTTGAATTTTGGGGACCACGGAGTAATGGAGCAAGTGTGCACTCACAAGTCCTTTGCGCAGGGGCGAGTAGAGCACAACGAGCGCATGGAGTGGATCGGCAAGCGCGTGCTCAACCTAATTGTAGGCGAGCACCTTCTGGCTACTTACCCGAATCTCAGCACTGAGGCGCTGCAGGATGTCCAGCACTCGAGCTTTGGTATGAGCAGCTTGGCGGAGGTGGGGCGGCACTTTGGCATGCAGGCGGCTCTGCGGTGGGAGCCGGTGAGTCGGGAGGCGCCGGCAGTGGGGCTGACGAAGGTGCTGGGTAAGGCGGTGCAGGCGCTGGTGGGAGCCATTTACCAGCGGCAGGGCGAGGCGGCAGCGCGGCAGTTTGTTAAGCAGCATGTGCTGAGCAGGCCGGTGGATGTGGAGGCGGTGATGCAGATCAAGAACCCCAAGGTCATGCTGGTGGCTCTTACTAGGCAGAAGGGGATGGAGTACCCGGTTGCTAGGATCCTGAAGGAGACGGGTCGGTTTACGTCGTCGCCGGTGTTTATTGTTGGCGTGTTTTGCGGGACAAAGATGGTTGGCATGGGCTTTGGCAGCTCGCTTAAAATGGCCGAGCACCGTGCTGCTAAGGACGCCCTGCTCAAGTACTATGCCAAGGAGATTAAGGATATCGGCGTGACAGGCGATGAACCCGACGTCAACTTGTTTGCGCAGGACGTCGCTGTTTAAAACAAAAGCATTTCCATAGCTCGCTTTGCCTTTTGGATTTATAATCGGTTACTGCAAAGTATAGCTTGTGATTTCTCCCCTTTCTCTTTTCCACCAGCGCTTTTCTTTTTTACTTTGGTCAGGGTTTATTTTTTATTTTTTATTATTCGGCGCCTGTGCAATCTTTCACATCTTATTTTCGGCAGACGCAATTGGCACAAACAGGGATAAATTCATAGAGATGGGTCACTACGTGAGCAAATTCACGTCGCTGTTCAGCTGGGGCGACCGAGAAGTGCGTATTCTGATCCTTGGGCTGGATGGAGCGGGCAAAACAACGATCCTGTACCGGCTGCAGATAGGGGACGTCGTGTCTACAATTCCTACTATTGGGTTCAACGTGGAGACGGTGGTTTACAAGAACATAAAGTTCCAGGTGTGGGATTTGGGAGGGCAGACTAGCATTCGGCCGTACTGGCGGTGCTACTATGCGAACACTGACGCAGTTATTTACGTTGTTGATAGCTGTGACAGGGACCGTATAGGCACGTCGCGGGACGAATTGGCGTCTATGCTGGAGGAGGAGGAGCTAAGGGAGGCGTCGCTTTTGGTCTTTGCTAACAAGCAGGACATGAAGGGCGCCATGAGCTCGGCTGAAGTCTCGGAGGCCCTGGGGCTGCCAAGGCTGAAGAGCAGGCAGTGGGCTATCTATAAGACAAGCGCGCTGAAGGGCGAGGGGCTTGACGAGGGCTTGGACTGGCTGGTAGGGAGCATTCAGTAAAGCAGCTGCCAATAAAAAATGACGCTTTTTTCGATACTCTTATGATGTGTTGCTTGGATGCTCTTGGCGAAGAGCCTACAGCTTTCTCGATTGGCTGATGGCTGGTTGATGTTCCTGAGATGTTTTGTGCCCAAGCGCACTGCTGACGAGAGTGCTGACTACAGATAAGCCGACACCGATAAAGTTCCCGTGGAACGGCGCCACGTAAGCCACTGCAGCAACTTGGGGAAGCTACAGGTGACCAAGCAGAAGAATGCTAGGGGCTATTGCTGCCAAGCCCATTAATGCTATGAGTGCCTGGCGAAAATGACATTAATATGGGGCGTTGTGCGGATTTACATGGCCCTCCCCTACGGGCTTGATGTGTGTGCAGCTGACCTACATGGCTGGCTTGCTGTGGAGACTGTGTGACTCGCTTCTCCCTCTCCCCTTTTTTTCTCCTTCATTTGTCTGCAATTCAACATATATATATATATTTTTATGCTATCACTTTAACCCACCTTTCTTGTATTTCTACTGTTCTCACGGCCGGGCGCGTTAACGCCACTCACTTTGCGCTCTATTCCTTATTTACGATGTTTGACACTACGGAAGCTACACTAAAGTGGCTGCTGGAGACACCGCAGTCGACTGGGCGACAGGCAGCGATGCTTGCGAACGACGACCTGGTGCGGAGCATGAGCGAAGGTGAGCTGCCAGGAAGGAGGGAAAGCGGGTCGCTTGCACATAGTTTGAAATAGGAAACCGAAGCCTCCAACCTCCTCCCCTTTTCCCCTTTCTTGACAAACGGCATTTTGCATGTGCACATGACCCCTCCGCTTAAAATCTCGGACGTGTCAGATTATCGCCAAAGATCATAGCTAACACCCTTCTCACCCTTCTCACCCTGTAGTGCTTACCAATGGGCTGCCTGTGGCTGCTGCTGTGCCGCTTTTGCGTGCGGTCGACTTGCCGACAACCGATTTGTCTCCCCTGCTCGAAGAGGAAAAGCTGCGGCGGCTCTATACAAAGTCTGGAGATCTGCTGCCGAATGGCGAGCGCGTGCGCAATTTTCTGTGGCGCATGGAGTCGCGGCGCCGCTACAGAGTCTCTCTGCACAAGGTAAGCTGCGTTTTATTTTATTTTTGCGCCCAAGCGTCCTTGTTGGAGTCTTCTAATTCGGTTGCATATTGGCTGTAGTCGAGCGATGCGCCGCCCATGCCGACACCCACACCTTTGAAGCTCACCTCTACATATGAGCCCCCGCGGGATGCTGTCCTGGCGCAACACAGCTTCCAGCCAGAGATCCAGTTTATCGATCTGCGTCGGCGGTCGTCCTCGCACACAGTGGTGGGGTTGGAGCCCACGCCAGCACCAGCCAACGCCTCCCAGGCCCCTGCGAGCACACTGCAGCTCCCCGGGATCTTTGATCTGCCGCCGGTGCCGAATTCCAATGCTGGCAGGGATATGGACCTGGACCTGGAGCTGGCGCGTCCTCTGGAGCTCTGGGGCATGCAGCAGCTGGTCGACACGTCTCTGCTGTGGCAGCCTCCCCCGCTCCCGCTCCCGCTGCCCGTTGCTAGCAGTGTAAATGGCGGCGGATTTCCCAATCCCTTTAGCGTGGGCATGGCCAATGACAGCGCGTGGCACCAGCGGCAATCGCTGGAAACGGGCTTTCATCAAAGTAGCGGATTTGCATTGCCAATTGCAGCAGCAAGCACCCAACCGCAATGGCCCTTTCATCAACAGTCACACAGACCGTCGATGGAGGCTGTCTATGACACCCAGTTCATTGATGCCCGGTCTTCCGCCCTCGCTCCCGCTAGTGTATTGGCCAGCTCGGCGGCGGACCGCTCGCTGGGCCTTCTTAGATCGCCCACGTCTATGCTGCCCCACTGGCCCGAGCAGGACACCGGCACGCTATTCACTTCGACACCGCTACCTCCGCCCACATTGCTGAGCACGCAGCCGCCGGACACAAGCAGGTGTGACCAAGGTAAGAGGCAATATGAATGTGTATTTTTCGTCTGTGCGCTGACATCTGCATGCATGTATGTGCCTCTCCCCATGTGCTCAATCCCGATGGTTCTATTGGTCCAGGCAGGGCAGCTCTTATTGAGCCGAAGTAGAACCGCTGCCCCCCTTTTTTCTTCCTTTTTGCGCGCCTTTTTCGCTGGCGCGTGAGAGCGGCGATATGGCGGCTCTGAGCCGTGTGTCGATCCCTCCTTCCGCCTGTGGGCTCTTGCCAGGTGGCCAAGGCTAGCTCCCCAACTCCGCATGTGCGGATAACGGCGATCTTGCTTGCTCAGAGCATGCCACTTTCCTCTTGTGGCAAATGCACACTAGTCGAAGAAAAGGCTAGTTGTTTGTGTTAGCTATCCCTATCCCGTGATTGCGTGCCTCCACAGGCCAAGTGCTCGGGCGCACCTTGCATCCGCGCACCCCGCGTTCTCCCCCCTTCTCCGGCCCCTCCCATCCCCGCCCCTCGCTCTGGCTGCATCCAGCGCCTAATTATTGCAATTTTCTTGTTCCCACCCGCGTGGCAATGTGCCTGCCCGCCGTTATTTCCATGTCTCCGCCAGCAAGTACACTCAGAAAGCGCGCTCTGCCTGCATCCAGCGGGTGACTGCCTTGCTTTAGAGGAATAGGCTGGACTGGGCCTGGCCGAATTTGGCTCTGCGTCACCAGAAAAAAATTTTTTATTTGTGTGGGCAGGGGGTGTAGATTGGGGGTACTATCAAACCTCCCCTCACCCGCTCTTTCCCGATCTGGACCCCTTTCTCCTTGTGTGCACCCCAGGAGGAGGGAAACTTGCCCAATATTTGCCGCTGCTTGAGAACGTTTAAAGCGTCTGGTCTCTTCGCGGGTTTCTCTTCGCGAAATGAAAAAGGAGGACCTGCGCTTTTTACTCTGTGATGCTCTCTCATTCTTGGTGTTGTTCTTTTAGCTTGCAACGAGAAAGCACGTCTATTCTACCTTTTGCGTATTTGATGTGTCGTCGGTGACCGCTAACTTGTTCTCTCACCACCCCCAAACTACTCTTGGCTATTGTCTTGTCTAATCCAGCAAGCAAGCCATTTTTCGTGCTGCTGTTGCGCTCATACTACCCACGCCACGCCCTCTTGCGCGCCTCCTCCTGCCCCAGTGCTGTGCTTTTGAGTGCCACACTGCCTAGACCCCCCTTCCCCCGCTTAAACCCGCCACTTTGACTGTCTTTGTACTTGTACTTTTTTCTCTTCTCTGCTGACACACTTTTTTCCCCACACTTTTTACTATTCTCGACTTTTTTCCCTCTTCTCGCGCCGGAACAATACAAACACCTCATGTTCCTAGGTCTGCACAGCGCCTTGTTTGCCGCTGCGTCGTCTACATCATCGGCGGAGGCGGCCGTGCACGCACATCAGCATCGTCATCACCAGCCGTCGGCTGCTGCCGACCTGGCTCTGGCACTGATCTCCCAATTGCAAGGGTCGGCGGCTGCCAATATCGACCACTGCAAGGGCTCGTCCATTGCTGCCAGCTCGATTGGCACCAGCGACGACGACAGCGACGACGAGGTAAACGACTTTGACGAGGTAGACTCGGTCCCTGATCCTGAATCTTTTGTGGTGTCGTCGGAGGACTGCCCAGAGACCTTTTCCGTAGGCGCGTCGGAAACGCTATTTTCGGACGCCTCGGTCTTTGCTCCGGCCAATGCGCTGTTCCTACTAGACGACTTCCAGCGCGATATTCGGCTAGGCTCCATCTCAGCCTCTTCGGCATCTGGCTCGTCAGCGGAGCACAGTGCTAGTGAGAAGAGCGACGGCTCTGCGTCAGCGTCGGGCGATGAGGACGAAGAGGCCAGTGACTGCGTCGGAGCTCAGGGAGAGCGGCGGCAGAGCCTCCCCTTGTCCAGCACTTCTTTAATTGCTGACGACAAGCAAAGACGCAGCAGTCACATGCACATTGCGGAACCTTCTTTGTTGGGACTGCGCAAGTCTAGCACGAGGCTCTCGTCGGCCTCCGTGTCGTCGCTAGTCGGTGGAAAGCAGGCAGCCATACACAACGAGTCTGACGACGACGAGCATATCAGCAACAATTTCTTTGTCGATCCCATCACGCTGGCAAGGTCAAAGTCCGGCGATATGTATTTTGACGATGGCGGGTTTACGCGCTTCTTGCGCATCCACGTCAAGCGTCAGCAGGAGCGCTCGTCACCGACCACTCAGCCGATCATAGACCCTGTAGCTCACATGCGCAAGCCCGAGCCTGCAGATATCGAAATGGCTGACGCCCAAGCCCAAGCAAAATCATCGTCGTCGTCGGCATTGCTTGCTGCCAGCATGGGCCACTCTCATCCTCACCATCGCCCAGACTTGGGTATGGGCATGGGCTTTGGCTCTTCCCCGCCTGCTCCTCCATCATTTCCCTCTGCAGCTCGCCCCAGTGTGGGCTCACACAGCGACAGCGCTGGTCACTTGCGACACCCTAATTTGCCGTTTCCTCCAGCGGCGGTGTCCTCGGCCATGGGTGGCGGCAACGGCTTGTTGATGGATGCTGACTTGCTCGGTAGCCCCGTGGCATCGCTGAGATTGAGCAATTCGGCACTGAGCGCGTTTATATCGCCGAGTCTCGACGATGGCCGCTTCCCCAGCTCGGGTTTATCTGGGATGGGTGGCAGCTTGACAGCAATCCCTAATGCCAATCCCTTTATGCTTCCTGGCAGCGGCCAGGGCCCTATCCTAGACTCTGACCCGATTACGGCAGCGTTCTATGGCGCCTTTGGGCTGCCTAACAGTGCGCCAGCATCGTCGTCGACATTTGCAGCGGCGGCTTCATTGGCATCCCAATTAGCTCAGGTGCGTCAGATGCCGTCGTCGTCGGGCATTGCTGGTGGTGACCGGAGTGGTGACAATTCCTGGCAGGCCCACTTGAATCAAAATGACATGCAGCGGCGGCACTCTCAGCACCAGCACTTGGGCAATAGCGACGATTTGATGCAGCTGAACCAGGCTCGCTGCGCTGCTGACATTAACGCCATTTTTGGCGGACCACAGCAGCCGACGCAACAGCAGCAGCAGAAGGAGTTTGGCGGCGTAGCGAATGCAGTCTCAGCGGCGGGATCCGATGCATTGCAAATGCTATATTTCTCGCAGTTGGCTGGCAAGGTTAGTGCTGGGCCCGACGCTGTCATAGGGCTGCCTAGAGCTGGTACTCAGTCGTCACTATTTGGGCTGGACGATGGGCAAGACGACTCTACGCCACGCACTATCGACCCAAGCGCCATTGATTTGCTTTCGCCGACTGCTGCTAATGCTTCGCAGGCCGAGGCTATGTCGGTCGACGAGCAAGATCTGGTGCCTGTCAAGTGCGCGGTGAAGCGCGGTAGAGAAACAGGTGGTGACCAGTCTCAGCACCAGCCAGGCAATGGCTCGACAAGCAAGTCCCCGCCATCGTCATCGGGTAGCGGCACTGGCGGATCGTCGCCAAAGCGCTCAAAGCCTGCCAACCCCAAATCTGCGGCCCCTGCATCCCGAGTTGTAGCTTCAAAGGCACAACCACCCGCTAGCCACAGCGTTGTCAATGGCAGCAATGTCTCCAGGCTCGCATCGGCTAGCGTGGCTACTGATAGCGAGGCTAAGGCAGTGGCTAGCGGCGGAATATCGGCGGGCAATGGCCATCCGTCGTCGGTCTGCTCAAACTGCTCGACAACTACGACACCACTATGGCGGCGCGACCCCGAAGGCAAGCCCCTGTGTAATGCGTGCGGGTTGTTCTTTAAGCTGCACGGCGTTACTCGTCCGCTTCGCTTGAAGACCAACGTCATTAAGAAGCGCAACCGCACTGCTGGGCCCAAAAAGCCTTTGAGCACTTCTGGGGATGGTCAGCAGCCCGACGATGCGAAGGAGGCTGAGGCACCGCCACTACCCTCGGTTAAACTGCTGAATGGCGCTGGTGCGAAGGACGCCGTCGATAGGGAGCAGCAGGTCTCTCCTGTGGCTCTTCCTGGCGGTGGCCAACAGTATGGCCAGCAGCAGCAAGTGCGCGCTCAGGGTCACCACAGCTTTATCAAGCAGTCACTGAGTCACCTTTCTTGAATGTTTATGTTTATACGTGTCCCCAATCCTATCTGTTAATGCACTGTGTCACTTTGTCATCTATTTGGCGGGTTTGTACTTATGACGTCAGATATAATCCACGCCTGATCCGATCTTCAATATCTTTGTATTGCATATTTATTTGGTTGGCTCTCTGGCTGCTAAAAGTTCGTTGGCAGTGGCCAGTATCACATCAATGCACTCGTCGTCAATCTGATGGTGCAGCACGATACGCAAATACGAGCCCTCGTAGACAGCACCCAGAGTGACTCCCTTTGGTTTGAGGGCTTGCGAGAGCTCCATGGTAGAGACACTGGGTGACTTGGCAACGTCGATCATCACGATGTTTGTGTGCACAGGCAGCGCTAGGCTATAGCCACACAGCCCAAGGCCCTGGGCAAGCCGTTTAGCGAGCGCATGGGTGGCCGGCATTGTCGGCCATATGTGGCTAATGGCAAAGAGGCCCGCAGCGGCGAGTATTCCGGCTTGGCGCCAACCGCCACCAAACGCCTTGCGGAAATGGCGGGCCTTGTCGATAAACTGCCGAGGCCCTACGAGGAGGGCACCCACGGGGCAACCCATGCCCTTGGATAAACACAGGCTGAGAGAGTCTACGTGAGTGGCATATTCACGTAGCTCCTTTTCGCCAGCTGCAGCGTTCCATAGCCTGGATCCGTCCATGTGAACCAGAGCCCCCATGCTTCTAGCGAACTGGCCAATGTCGTGTATATCGGCGATGGGCATTACTACACCTGACAGAGTATTCTCCAGCGCTACTAGATGAGTGGGTGCGCAGTGACCAAGAAAGTTACTTGGGATAAAGTGGCTCTTGATGTCTTGGACGCTGAGATTTATGAGGCTGGGCTTTATTGGGATCATCTGGGCTTGCGAGTGGAGCGAGGCGCCGCCTGATTCGTACTTGAATATGTGCGAGTCCCAGTGGCATAGCATGGATTCAGGCGGGTTGCAGAGATGGGTGCGGATGGCTAGCTGGTTGGCCATGGTGGATGACACGCAGAACAGGGCGGATTCATGTCCGCAGAGATTGGCTACCAAGTGCTCTAGCTTGTTTACAGTGGGGTCTTCGCCTAGAACATCATCACCTACAGGGGCACTCGCCATGGACACAAGCATGGCGGGAGTGGGAGTAGTGGCTGTATCACTGCGCAAGTCCCAAGTTGGCGACATTTAATAGAGTATCGATTGAATATAAAAGATTAAAAAAAGGTAGGGGGAACAAAAGAATCCCAGCATATGGAATAACCAAAATGCAGCTCGGGTACTTTTGTTCCCACGATTGATTTAGTCTAATTGAGGAACTGATTAATTTCAGACGAGTTCCAAGAAACAAACATACCCGACATACTCTTTGGAGCCCCCAGCGCCAAGCGCACAACAACCCGCGCAGGTACTTCTGGCTGTAGCAACTCGCCATCTTCATACAAGGACTGGAACTTTGCGAATTGATCCTCCCTCATAGCCGACTTCCCCACGCTCCTTATCACTTTTTGCATATCTGTATCGACCACCCCCGGTCTTAGTGCAATAGCCACTACCTCTGGTTCTTCTATAGCCATTGACCGTGTAACCATGTTGAGCGCTGCCTTACTTGCACAGTACGCCGCCCATCCTTGGTAAGCGCTCGTGGCAGCGCCCGAACTAATATTCAGAATGCGACCATTGGAGACCCTCAGCATTGGTAGGGCGAGCTGAGTGAGGGCGAGAACGGCTACTACGTTGACTTCAAAGTGGTGGCGCCAATCGTTGAGATCTACGTCAGAGAGCTTGGCTAGCGGGTCGAGTGTTCCCGCGTTGTTGACAAGGGCTATGAGTGGTAGACCGGAGCTTTTGGCTGCTTCTAATATACGCTTCTGGTCGTCGGTGTTGGTCACATCGGCTATGCATGGAATGAACTCGGCACTTGTATTCTCCTTCGGTGGGTCGGATATTGTGCGCGAAACCCCCAGCACGCTAACGCCCTGTTGCAGAAACTCCTGAGCAATGGCTCTGCCTATTCCACGTGATGCGCCAGTCACAATAGCTAGCACACCCTTGGCCGACTGATGTTTGGGCGATGGCATGGATGAATTGAAAACAGGCGTATATTGTTAAACAAATAAAAGCAGAGCTAACTCCATAAAATCCTTGCCAAAAAGAATAAGGACACTGAAAAATGGCAGAGAAAATGGGTGGTTGGGCAAACATTGTAGATCCTTTTTTCTTGTGGAACGGGAACTTTCCGGTTTTCGTGCTGAAGGTCTTGAGTCCATCAATGACTGGGTGTGTCGCTTGACATTGAATAAAATAGCAAATGTTCTATGTGGCAGCTACATCTTCACTTCCAACGGCATCACTTGCACGTTCACTTTTGCACCCATCACATATGCCCGAGCCATTTGTAGAATTGCCATCACATTTGATGCACTTAATAGGCGCATCGCTATTCACATGCGTGTCTTGGTCGTTGGCTATGTCACTCATTGCCCAAAGCTTGCAGATTGATATGTATGTGTAGGTATGCAAACAAGCGGAATTAATAAAGAATTGTTGGAAAGTGAAGAGAATTATTTTATGGCGGCCAAAGTAAGAAGGGACCTTTATACCCCCTCTCTTTTCTCCCTTTCCATTTGCAATCATGCCGCCTAGCTCGACACTTCCAGTCAATGCTTGCTTTCTTTCCTTCCTTCCTCGGAAACGTCAATTTTATTGGAAAAAGGGAGAGGAGCTCTTGTCTTCTTTAAATTCGCTGTATAAAAGGTAGACAAAAGGTCTTTCTGCTAAGCATATCACTTGGGCGCTTTCATCTTTGCCTTGTCGCTGCTTTGTATATTTTCATCTTCTTTGTTAAAAGGGCATTTCTCATTTCCTTCTGAACATGCGAATTTTTTGGTTAGCTGTTTTTTTTAATTGTCTGGGATCATTGTACATGTACGAAGAAAAAACATGGTTCTCATCCAGCCGCTTCAAAGTAGCCATCAGTTAAGAAAAAATAAAATAAAAGGCAGAAGCTAAAAGCAGGATTGCATAAAGTAGCCCCCTGGACCACGCTCACAGGGAGGGGAGGTTCCTCGTGCTTTAAGCAAAAATTAATGCAGTACAGAAATTGTAGAACAGTATTGAATTCAAGGAAAAATGTTTCAAATAGGTATGCAGCATGTTAAAAGTCCTCTTCAGTGTATGTAGTCGTAAAAGCGTGAGCTGCCATGTTGCAAGCGAACAAAAAGAAAACCCGCCAATTTATTGTACTTGAGAGCGAACGATAAACTGCTGTATAATCCAGTCAGCAGCCGCCGACGAAGCATCCTTGGTATTCTCGGTGCCTAGCAAGTGGAATAATCTGTATTTGTGTTTGTTAGTAAACCAAGTTATCAAAGAAAAAAAGAGCTACACTTGGGCCTCGCAATCGACAAACTCCCAGGGAATGTCATCGACGCCATCTGGGTTACTGGCTTTGCCAGTTAGCGCCTGGAGCACGGTCTTGGATACCTCAAACGCGTTCTCGCCGCATCCCTCGCACATACCGACAATCTTGACCTTGACGGACTTCTTGCCATGCATGAGCACGCACTTGTTGCAGGTTAGCGACATGCCCTCGGTGTTGGTCTTTGTGTCAAACTTGGAGCTGTAGATGGTGCCCCAGTATTCAGTCGTAAATCTGTTGTAAACATGTCCACAGATAGGGTCATCGGCGCCTAGCTGAAGCATGTCCGCCAGCAGTAGAGCTTTGGGTGGGGTGGGCGAGACTGGTGTGGCAGTCACGACGGACAGCAAGACGCCGGCAGCGGCAATAGCAGCAGTAATAATAGCCTTCATAGGTAGTGGTTTGGTAAATAAGTAAATAGCGGTTAATGTGGCCGGCACAAAAGAAATGCAAAATTTAGATAGAACACAAGAGAAGCAATGGAAAAGGGCCTCTTCACAGGCATTCAATTTGGTACTCGCTTGCTCGAAAACCTTGGCGCATTCCATAGCAGCAGCAATTCTTTAGCTTGTCTTTTTGCTTTAATTTCAAAGGGCGTCCAAAGAGCAGCCTTTGCCTGCATTTTGCTTTTTAAAAGTGCATCACCTGTAAGCCTTTGCTTCCTTTTTTTATTCATTCGCCCTCAAATGCATACCAGCGCCTGCCTTTAGACACTATCGATCTGCCAAGCCAGCTCTTGCTTTGCCATGAACGGGACAACAGCATCAGACATCTGTGCGCTGCCACCGCTAATAGAGTAGGACTCTGGGATTTCCAATGCCTTGCGCCTCAGCACGAGCCTAGCGTCGCTCAAACTCGCAGCAGGAAGCTGGTAAAAGGCGCGCCCATAGGTAGAAACAAAAGCCTCGAGCTTGTCCAGGCACCCCAACCGCTCGAACAAGGTGGCCATGAGGGGGACCAAGATGGGCGTAGTAAAAACGCCAGCAGCAGGCTTCTCCCCTTGCTTGGCACGACGCGGGTGGGGCGCAGAGTCAGAGCCCAAGAAGAAGCGCGGATGGCCACTACGCACAACCTCCTGAAGCGCATCACGGTCGCTGGGATATTTAGCTACAGGCTTGCAAAAGTGGTGAGGCTGACCGGCCCAGTCATCAATGGTGATGAACAGGTGGTGAGCGGTGATCGTACAGGCCACAGTGTCGCCCAGAGATTTGACGCAGTCGACAGCAGCCTTCGTGGTAGCATGCTCCAGGACTATGCGCAGCCTGGGGAATGCCTCATGAAGCTCGCACAACGTGGCAAGGAATCTCTCTTCGGCATTCAAAATGCAGATGCCCTTGCTGGCGTCGGAGGGACATTCACCGTGTAGGCACAAAACTAGATTGTGGTCTTGCATGGCTTGGAATGTCGGGTAGTAGGTTTTAAAGTCTAGGACGCCCCAGTCGCTGTTGGTCGTCACGCCGCTCGGGTATACCTTGACGGCAGTGATGCCTGCTGCAGCGGCCTTGGCTACTTCCTCGGGCTTCAGGTCGGGGTTGAGGTAGAGCGTCAGGATAAAGCGTACGTTTGGTGCGAGCTTTTGCAGCGCTGTGCCGTAGTCCACAGCCATCTGTGTCGTTGTTAGTGGCGGTGTCAGGTTGGGCATGGCCAGCACTGTACGCACGCCACCTTGCTCAACCATGGGCACTACTGTGTCCATCATGTCGCCCTGCCGCAAGTGGCAGTGAAAGTCACTGGCCCAAGGAAGCGAAAGAGTGTCGGACATTATTGCGTTTACAGAAAATAGAAGTGCTTGGAAGAGGCAAGAGGTTGCCGCCCAAAACGGCGATGCTGGGCGTCCTCTTATCTCGATGAGAAACAATGCCGTGCCATTGGCCCGCAGATGATTCGGTTCATCAGCTCCAAAAGCACGTGTTCACAATAGGCTCATGGGCTTGCTCAATACTTGGGAAGAAAATATAATGGATGATATGGAATTGTCTTACATGTTGTTTAATGCAGCGGTGAACTCGTCAAGCGTCAGCAGCTGTGGCCCAGCATATTCGGAATCGTCAGTCGACACCATCTTTGCTGGCACATCACTGCTGCCGACAACAGGGGAGCTGCCAATAGACAGGGTAGCCATGAGACTAGTGACCGACGCAGCGTCAGCCTGTTGGCTGGCGCGGTCAATTCTCGACACAGACGAAGGAGGCCTGGGGATACGCGACAGGCTACCAGAGCTGATACTCGGAGCTGCAGATACTTGGCGGGCTTTGGCAGTTGGGACGCGCAGCGGCGACTCTGCGACAAACGCCGTAGGGGTAATAGGGGTAATAGGCGCAGTGCCAACTGAAGCTCCCTCGGTGTCTTTGCTCTGCTCGCCCTCCTCCTCCTCACCATTGCGACTGAATGGGCGGCGGTTTGTGTCTGCTGTTGCGGGAGTCACCATCGCTGGCTGGACCACTTGCTTGGGCTCAGAGGCGGCAGCCTGCTTGGATGCAAAAAGTGAGAGGCTGGGTCGCGAGCGCTGGTAGTTCTTGGGCCGAGCATAGGGGTTTTTGGCCGGCGAGAATACCGAAGGCTGCTCAACCACCGACTGCTGCTGTGTTTGGTTTGGGGCCTGCTTAACAGAGCCACTCTCCACAAGCGAGTTGGCATTTTGCTGAATGGCAGACACAACGGGGGTTGGAGGCATCGCGCCCAGCGGCAATGACTGGGCATCCCGGGCCTCAGCGGCGGCGGCGGCAGCAGCAACAATGGGCTCGTAGTCGCTGCGGCCCGCTGATGATGTACGGCTAGCTGAGCCCAGACTAGCAGGGCCTGAGCTACTGACCTGCGAGCGGATTTCAGCAGCATCGGTGGACGTTGGCAAAAGCAACAAGGCGCTCTTGGCCAATGCGTGACCAATAGAGGGCGATACATAGTCGGCAGCATTCATGTCCGACATACTCGAGCGAGCAGTCAGCGTAGGCGAAACAACACGCGAATGCCTACGCGAAGAATCCCCCGCCGACTCTGAGGCCATGAGCCAGCGGCGCTCCGTAGTAGAGCACTGGCTGAGAGCAGATACGCGTCTGCGCAGACGGGAGTCACCACTAGCCATACCCCAGATAAGGTCACAGGGCTCGTCGTCAAAGGCGCCCCGCTGGGAGGCGTATCCAAACGAGCAGTAGATCCAGTCGCCGTTATCGGAGAGCCGTAAAGCGCGGGTAAATTCCGCAATACACGCCAGCAGCGGAGACTCTGAACGGCGTGCCAATGGGTCAAACGGATCGGGGTCCGAGGATGCTATGACGAGGGTGATGTGGTGCCGACGAGCAATAGTGAAGAGCTGGCGGATCTGGTCCCCACGCAAGCACCCAATATCATCCAGCAGCGCAAACGGTGGACTATGATAAACCAAGCGTGCAAGGGCCAGGGCATAGAGCTCGCCGGCACCAAGCACTTTGGCCCAGTCGACTACGCGGCCCCAGTCGTCGTCAGCGCGAGTCAGCAGAAACTCAAAGTCCATGAGCCTCAGAATAGCGGCCAAATGGCGCTCGCTAACACCGCGTTTAATCGACTGGGTCTTATCATGCGGGAAAATAATCAAATCCCACAGTGAACTACCCGGTTTAATGTAGGGTCGCGATGATACGTGAATCGTCGAGCTGGGACTCCCCACTAAGCCACTATTTACCGTCTGCGTGCCAAGTAGGGCTTTGAACACTGCTTGCCGCCGTGCCAGCGTGCCCCCCACTATCAGACAATGGTGCCCGCAGTCTACTCGCATTGTCAGCGACGCAAAATGCGGCGCCTGTGGCTTTTGCCCATTTGGAATGTGCGCCCCTTCGAAAAACAGCCCGCTCTCACTGGTCTCTCTATGCCCAGTATCGCCGCCCTTGTCGTTGCCGCTGCCGCTGCCACTGCCGCTTGAGATAACCTGTATGCCCAGGAACCCAGGGCTACCGGCTCTGCCGTCTTCAACCATGGCGCCTCTCGCTTTTTGTTGCTGGATCCCCCCGGGTGGTCTTTTTGGGAATTGGCTCAGCGGTGTCGGTGGACTGGATGCGGAGTTTAAAACCGGTGTTTTGTAACTGCGATTGACAAACTCCGCTGAGCAAGCAGCGTAGTTAGCTAGACGTCAACCGAGCTATGCAAATGAATTAAAGAAAAAGATGGGTTTTCACTGGAGACTAGTTAAAAGAAAAAAACAAATAAGGAAAAGTGTGAAGAGAAAGGACTGAAGGAAGAGAAGAACCCGCAATGGCACCAATGTTTGTTGTTGCTGATCGCCCACCTTCGCTCCATTTTTTTAGTTCCCGCATATCGCGTGGCTTGCGCTTTAAAGCAGGCCTCCGCTTTTTGTCATGCCACACATGAGCAGGCTGCATGTCTGACATGCAGCGCTGCCAATACAAAAGAAGGGGGTGTCAAGATGGCTATTGAAGGTAGGCGTGCAGCGACACTAATGTGCACCAGAGGTGAGTTCCCTTCCTGACCTTTTTTCTACCATGCGATGCAGTGGCAATCCGATACAGCCAGCTTGTGGATAGTGGTAATCGTAATCGGATCAGATCGGGATAGAGGACTTTGAAGGCATTGGGCATGCTGTGCTGGCGCTTGTACCTCCTATTGGAAAAGCACATGGAGAAAACATAAAGCACCGTTGTTTCCCCTTCCCACTTCGAGGCGCCCTTTTCTTCTTTCTCCTTACCACACCCTTGAGTTCTTACCACTACTTTTTTCACTCTTAGGCATTCAATATACCCATCGACCATATCTGACGCTAACACCAGCACCAGCACCACTAGCACCAGCACCACTACTTCAACGTCAGCCACGCCAGTGTACAATAATAAAGTCAGGGGCGGCACAATCAAGCTGAAGCCATCTGAAAAATAAAGATGCAGCTCTGGGCCAGGGCTAGCGACGTTGGAGAAGCCACCCACCCTTGAAAGGCCTACTTGGCAATAGCACAACAATTAGTACAACAATTAGCACTTTGTTTAGCAATGCTTTTATAAATACAATAGTGTATACTTTATTTTGGCAATGGATTGGGGGAGTTGCCCCCTTTTGCTTCAGCTCCAAGCGTTTTGCTGGCAAACTCAAAAAAGACATGTGTTAGAGGAAGGCCATAGAAGGGAAGAACGTGCCAGTTGGAGCTTTGCTTAAAAGGGCTGCTTTGTCGCTGCACGTCTTCTCTGGTGCCGCTGTTAGTTGGAGGGAGAAGAGGAACCCTTTCCTTTTCCTTTCCCTTTTAAATGTATACAGCCAATTATGTACCTCTGTCTGACCATGCATTGGGCTGGCAAAAGCTACTCGCCTTTGTCAATAGAAGAAAAAGAGAGAACCAGCCCTTTCGACGACGGCTTCACTCCTCTTTGCTCCACAAATGGATAAAAAGCAGAGGCAGCTATAAAATGGAGCTCTCCCAGCCTCGTCACCTTTTTTCCTTCTCATATTCAACATATATTAACTTTGATATCCATACACTTTTTTTCACTTTCACCATGAGCCCTGAAGAAGAAAAGCAAATCGATGCTATGATTGCGGAGGATTTGGAAAAATCCAAACGCCGTGGTAGCACTCCATTGTCCACAGTTGGGCTTACTCAGTGCAACGGGTGTCACGAGCTTGTCATACCCTCTCACCATCACTGCAATGTTCTAAGCGATGGAGTTTACAGATGAAGGAGCCACCCCTTCAGAGTAGTCTGATACTTGTCTACCACCGACCATTAGAGCAATAGAAACACTAGCTAGCACTCTTTTTTAAAGAAAATAGAATAAACATGTCGAGTAGATGCCATGGCTACATGTATTCATTGTTCATATGTGGGATTTTGCCACTTGTTCTTTGTGGTCTACTGCGAACAATGTCGACAAAGGTCATAACAGTAATAAGAGCCCAAGGCTGGTCTTTCAGCGCAAACAGGGAAGGGAGGCGCTGTTCCTAGCCCCGCGCGCTTTTCCTTTGCAAGGAGTTTACGGGAGAGAGAAATAATGCTTGTATGTTTCTCTTTCCATCCATTTTACTATTCTACACTTTTATTGCTTCCTTTCTACAATGTCCTTTCAGGTGCCAGGCACTGGTGACTTGCTCGATGTCGATCCACGCATGAGTGCAGAGTGGCACGCCATGTGCGATGATGCAGAAGCGGCAAACATAGAAACGACTTCTTTGCTGCACTCGCTTCTAGAAAGGCTGCCCGAGCCGCCCGTGACAGACAGACGACTCGGAACTATTTCCAGCGCTCTGGCGAGTCTGACCGCGTTAGCCGACTCGCTTCCAGCACCGCCATCGTCGACCACGTTCCCAACTAGCATGCATTCTGGTAGCAAAAACACAAAAGCAGGGAGCGCTCGGCCTCTTTCTCCTCTACATTCGCCCGCTCAACCTCAATTCACTCATTCGGCTTTACAAATCGACAGCAGCAGCAGCAGCAGCCCAGCTGTTGCCACAACCAGCGCGCTTGAAACAGACGAGCAATTGTCAACAACAATGGCGCACCCAGAAGTAAGGTCACGACAGCTACGCATGCTGAGGCCAGTGTCAGGTGCAGCGTTTGGCTTGGCGAGCAACGACTATGACGGTGGCCTTAGCAGCGAAGACGACCTGGCTGCTGTGCGCCCGCCATCAGCGCTCTTCTACCATGACCCGGCAGTCGAGCACCCATCCGTGCTGGGCGCGCCCGCTCCATTGCGCCGCAGCGTCGAAGACCGCCCTGCTACGGGTGCTGCGGCGCCTAGCTGGGGCTACCAGCGCGAACGGCTGCGGCGCCTGCCGTCTTTGGAGCCGTTGCTTTTGCCGCTGACGGTGCCTGTTGCCTCAGAGGAAAGTTTTCTGGTGGGGCGCGCGTTTACTGCTCGTGGAGACACTACACCGCCGCCACTGGGCTCGGAGATGCCACCGGTATCGCCATTCTTTGCGCGTATCCGGCCTAGCGACATTGAAGACGTTCGTGAGACAGTGAAGCGCGCTAGCATCTCCCGTCGCCGCAATACGCTGGCAGGGTCGTCAGAGCAGCTGGCCTCGTGGAGCCCCTCGCATACAGGCGAGCAGTCATTTGGTAAGTTCGCAGTTGGCTGTGAAGAAGGGAAAACACAATGGTCTCCTTATTCTAAATGAGCCTGCATATTTCTATGCTCTTGTGCGCACTGTCTTGTTTTTTTGTGTAGCGTCGCTTCGGCTGGGAACTGCTACAGCGACTCCTGCAAGGGCTTCGCTGGCTGGGACGCTGGCGGGATGGCAGTCGGGCAGCATCGGGCGCTGGAGCTCTTTCATCCCATTGCCGGAGAGCAGAGAGGCGAATCTCTCCGAGAGCCTCAGCTCGCTTGGCAGTGCTGAGGACTGGCTGATCAATCAGGAGCCGCCCATTTCGCCACTGTTTGCTGATGAAAACCGTATGGCGGCCGAGCGGCGCAAGAACGTGGCTGCTGCCGAATCGTCGCACTCTTCTTCCACTCGCAGACCGATGGAGGGCCTTGGAGCACCGGAGAGATCGGCCCGCTGGTACAAAGTCGACGTGCACTCGCTCTTCTCTTCTCCACTTACTGCCTTGTCTGGTCAGCCACACGTTGCCATTACAGACCTTTGTAATTCTGGTAAACCGGCGGATCCGAACGACCCCGATGTCCAGCGTGCCCTGCGCCAATACCCGCTGACGCTGGCTCTGTGTAGCCACCAACAGAAGCAGCAGTCGGCCGCAACGAGCCCCACTGGCATACGTGTGCCTTCTCAGCGCAATTCCAGCCCAGCCACGCCTGTGTTATCCACGCCGGCTCTGTCTTTCACTATCAGCACCGACGGTACTTCTGATCGGCCGGTGCGCTCTGTTGACGTCGAAGCCATGGCTGCTGCGTATTTGCCGCCGCGTGTCCACGCGTCACTTGGCAATCCAAATGCGAATAATGCCACCTTGCTAGTAGACGGGGTGCCCCTTGCCAACAGTGCTCTGCGCACGCCATCTGAGAGCAGCACTTCGACGCTGGCCGACGGCTTCCGCTCCGAGGTCCCCAAGGAGCAGCCGAAGCCTGCGCCCAGAACTCTGTTGCAGCGCCTGCCTCGTCGCAGCGACATTGGTCCGGTGGCAATGGTGCCGCTAAAGTCAGACACCCCTAGTGGCACCTTCCCAATGCCTCGGCAGCAACTGCGCGCATCAGCGTCAGTTATGAATCTTCGTGGTGCATACTCTGAGCGTTCTGGATCTCTGCCACTGCCATCTACGCCGCTTTCTGCCGGTGCACGTCGATCGACTCTTGCTACCCGAGCTGTGCCTCAGGCTTTATTTACACCGGCAAATGGTCGGCACAGTATTATTCGAAGGAACTCTGCTATGGAGCTAAACGCCTCGCGTACCCAGCCACTGCCTCCCAGGCGGATCCAAAATCAACACCAGCTCCCACCAGCGCTTCCATTGCTGGCTTCTTTTGCCACTGGGGAAGCCCAAAGGACGCAGCCAAGCATGTCGCTTGGCTTTGGTATGGCCGAATCGCCGATGGCTCCTCGTAGCGGGATGTCTTCGGGATTGCGTACGCCATCGTCATTGAATAATTTGTCACAAAAGTCGCAACTGCAGAGTGCCTCTACTCGCGGCCGATTACAGAGCTATGGAGAACCTGTGCCAGCATCGCTAATGCCCATGCGCAGCGCCAGTCTGGAGATCCCAGCTACAAATGGCAGTGTCTACAGTATGAGCTCTGGCAGCTCCAGCAGTCGCACGCCCCGAATCGCTGGCTCGATTCAAACACCGCTGAGCCTGCGCAAGTCCACTACAAGCCCGCCAACAGAGTCGCTTTTTGGTCGGCGGCGTGGAACCAGTACGACAGCACCTGTTGCGCTTGGCTCTGCAGTGACTCCAACTGCTCCGCGGTTATCCACCACTGCTAGTAGGACTTTGAAACTATCGCGACCTCCCCCCATGCCTGCCACTGGCTTGTTGGCTAGTGGGCCGAGGTCTGCGCCAGTGCCTGCGTATGTCCCGGAATCGTTTTCGTCCTTGCCGCCTCTGCCCAAGCGCATGCCTGCGGGCCGTAGTCGCACTGATGTGCGTACCGTGTTTGGCTATGCTAAAGATAGTCAGCCGCTACCGAGACTCCCTGCGCGTCTCGCGTCTGTTGCCAGTAACCCTGTCGATATGTACAGAGGACTTGCATCGGCACTGCCTCTGGTCAGAGCCAGCTCGAAGCGCTGTCCAGAGTAGTACGGCTCATGTGCGATTGGGATTTATAGTATTATTGCATTTGTTGGTTTGTGAATTTTATCTTGGATAGCGGCTATCAAAGGAAGTGCTACTACTAGTAGGGCTCAGTGGGAGCAGAATCGCCTGGGTGCCAAGTACCTCATGTCAAATGGGTTTAACAACAGAGCGCAATCGAAAATGGTGATCACGTACAGAATTGACGCTGGTTGGCAACAAACCACCTGGCAGGATTTGTCACTTTTTTTCCTTTTGCCAAAGGAACTTTGCTATCCACCATTTCTGCATCTAAAATCCGCTTTAGAAATAGCAACAGAACAAGGGGCTTACGCTTCTCTTTTGTTTGCAATACCTCCGCAGTGGGCTTTAAAATTTCGGACAGGCAGAAGGCAGTGCTGACTTTAAAAATCTCCAAAAATGCTCCTTGCCCCAAAAAGATTTTCAAAGTCCACAAGTCCACATGTCCACACATCTGCAATTGGCAAGCTACGGTCGGCTACTAGCACGCCTCCGCCTGCCTCTAGACATTGCTATCAAGGTATAAAAAGAAGATTCAAGACACTAGTCACTTTCTCTCCCTCTCCCTCCCTCTTTCTCTCTCTCTTTCTCTACCCAATAGCTAGGTATCCCTCTACAACATTTGCTATAAATTTTGTATCACCAAAGCAAACCTACGGAAACATGTTTAACCAACATCAAAGGGTCATCTACAACCTCCAATATCATCGTATCGAACCTAGCCTTGAGATACTTCGTGACAAGTCTTTTCGATTCCTTTTCACAATATTTGGCTCCAATATTGCCACGACACTCATGGAAGAGTGGAATGGACTACCTATGAAGACCTTGTGCTATTACAAAGTACATGAGCGTGTTATTCAAGTAGTTAGGCGTGATCCAGAAGATGGTTCTAGTGATAATTATAGGACCCGTTTTTCATTCAAGGGAAAGTTTGGTCCAGTGGCCGAGACAGAGGAGGGAAATATAGTTTATTGCACTACGCCAGAAGATTTCGAAGCCTTGCAAGTAAAATACCCTGATCGCGAGGCGAGACAACATGAAAGTTCCACAGTTGGGTTTAATATGTTTGCCTTTCAATCTGAGGACCAAGCGTAGCATTGAAAATTTTAGCGCGAGTTATTCTAGCTGTATAGGCAGAGTTGCAGCCTCGTCTAATATCTGGGCATGCACACTCTCTCACAAGGCGACTCTCTGTTCTATGTGCCAAGACACCGCTACCAGAGCACATCTTTAGGCAACCCTAGAATAATTTTCTCTTTTATTACTTTGCAAACATTGACTGTTTATTCACATTACACTTACTGGGCAGGTAACATGGAAAGGGCTTTACTTATTTACAAAGAGAAAAGCAATGACACGCAAAAAAGATGAAACAAACTGCGGAAAGGCTCAGCTACTAGCGCCTCTTCCATTCGTCAGCCGTTTTGTTGTGGTGGCAGTAACCTTAGTTAAAATAATGAGTGTCACCAGGTTTACAACCGAAAATAAAAGCACAATGCAGTATCCAGGGAAACAAAAGAGACCAACTGTTGGATAGTACTATGTGGGCTTAGACTAGACCCTATGTATAATTATCCTAAATATATGAGCTAAAATAACTGACGAGATCTCGCACCAGTAATGCCCCGTAGCGCCATATTTAAACAGCGCTGCCATAGTCGCTTGTAATCATAATCGCAAGATTATGATCATGGACTCGTAATCGCGATCTGGCCGACTATACTCGCTGCTATCCAACACCAACCTTTGTCAGGTGATGAAGTTGTTTTATTGGAACCCTGTGTGGGCATGATCAAGTGGTCTATAACTAGCAGGCCAACTCCCAGCCTACGATAATAATACATCCAATTTACATTCGAACACTTGAAGTTAGCTATTCGGTATATACAAGTTAAAGGCATGATGATTGACATGCGGATTGCAATGTCGCCACAAAGAAACAGAATCAGGTTTTCCAAGAAGAAAAGATATAAAGAACGATTGAATTTTCTTTGTAGCCTTTGCCCCAAGCTGATGCGCGTGTACATGCTTTGTTTACATAAAAAGGTGAGGCCTGTCTGCACGCTCCTCTCTGTACATTTTTTGTTTTCTTGCTTTTTCTCCATCCTTACTACATTCTGTTTTTGCTGCTTACGATACTTCCTTTCCTAAACATGCGCTCCTACTTCCTACTCGCCGTCCTCAGCTGCCTGCTGGCTCTGTGCAGTGCGACTTTTATTGGCATTGCCAATAACACTGTACTTAAAAACTATGAAGCACTAGACACAAAGTGCTACAAGGTCGACCCCTGGTTCCTGGGGAAAGATAACAAAATCTCGATTAGCGGCACCGCCACCTACGTCTTTAGCAACGATGACTGCACTAACCTAGTTGCTATTGGATACCACACCAAGGGCCTTTGGCAAGCTGTTGCTCGCCCCATTCGGTCGTTCAGGTCCACCAACAATTGGTAGCTTGAAGCCCGTGCCGACATAGCTTTGACTAACCCAAGTAAGCCGCGGAATCCATAGGTACTTTTATTTCCAGCCTTTTGGCTATATAAATTCCAATAAACAGCCGCATTATCAATGAAATTAAGCGTGAAAGCAATTTGGAAGTCTGTCACATGTGGTCGGGGAAGCTCTTAGCAGGTATGTTGAATGATATCTTTGTTAAGCACCACTTTGTCTAGTATCTCAATTGTCTACCTAATCTTACTGTTGTTCCTCACTCGGGGTGGGCTATGCCCAGACTCACGTTTCCCAAGTATATTTAATAAATAGTAAATATAAAGAGGTAAATGTGAGAGTGTAGAACAAAAGAAAGAAGAGTTGGCTTTGGATCGCGTGCATCAAGGCAATGATGTCCACAACACAAGAGGGATCACGTGATCCAATGTGGGCCTATATCCCAGATGGGATATGAGGATCAACACTTACTGCCCTTTTCCAAGTCTTTGTGACTATACTTATAACGTCGCTATGGGTGACCATCTTGCTCATGCACTTATGAAAGAGCACCTTTAGAGCCTAATCTTTGACATCCTAAGAAAAATCACTGGTATAAGACGTTAGCGGTTGCTATCAGAATGAAGCACCTGTCAAAAATAAGGTATAGCTATTTAGAAGACCGCTTACGACCAGGGAGTTCCTTTAAAAGCAATGCTGGCGCCAAGCAAACTCGTAGAAACTGTTCCTATTAGCGCATTTAAAGTATATACACATTTTCTTTCTATTATCATCAATTGGAACATGGCGCATATCAGCGATATGCTCAGCTACAGAGCTAATACCTTACTCGCTTGTAGGTATGGCTAGGCTTTCGAAGACGGGGTAAACTCATTGAACACATTAGTAGTTACACTGGCAACTAAGCTCGTAGACAATCTATCTATACCCATGTACTGATTCAGCACTGTCTAGTAAATAGCCACTTGGTGTTCTAGCCAGTACACTATCAAGAGCTCTTAGTGGGCTTTTAGCTGATTTCTATTTTGCCAACGGTCCTCTGGCAAATAGACTCTGGTTATCAGAAAACGCATAGGCAGCTCGTAATTCGACACAGTGCAAGGTTCTTTATATGCAAGCGAAATACGTTTCAGCAGCATGAGAAAAGAGTGCACACAGCTACTTTTGAGCAGCTCGGAAAGCTGTCGACGTCACTCACCAAGCCCAGCATGCAGATCTGATTAGACAAGTGCTACATTGTGGCTTGGCTCCAAGCAGCTATTGTGCACAGCATGGAGCAAGAAAAAAACTTTGCGGCCCTCCTCTCTTTAATTCAAAATTCTATTGCACTCATTACTCAATTTACACCCATGGATTTACCCAACGACAACCAGCGCCGCCGCCAGACGTGGGAGCTAAACCAGGCGAGATGGAGGCTGGGGATGGACAAACACATGATAAACAACCGACTGCGCAAGCTAGCCAAGCAGCGCAGAAGAGTAAAGACGTCAGAAGCGCTACTCCAGTGGCAGCAGCAATGGGACCAGGCACTGGCAGATGTTGAGGTGCCAGAGTACCGCTTGGGAGAGCACCAGTGGATCTGTCAACAGCAGTACCAAGACCGAATGCAGCAGAACCGCGAAGCAAAACTAAAGCGCAAGCAGCAGCGAGATATGGAGTTGGAGTTGGCACGAAGGGAGCGAGTGCAACTGTAGCTGAGAGAAGCGATGGTGGAGCACTTTGAGCAGATACCAGATGTTGCCGTGGAGCGCGATGCCCTAATGGCTTCTGTCTCGAGTTCAGTCAGCATTCTGTGCTTGATATTTGGATATCTATTGCTGGTTCCTGGACCTACTTGCACATGGAGCGAGCTGCTGGCGCACTTGTGTCATCTTTGGAAAGTGGCTGCTGTTAGTCGTGAGTGGCGGGCAGTTGCGTTGCCGCTGCTCTATCGAACTGCCTATGTAGTTATTGGCTCTCGGCTAGACCAATGTCATGCGAGTGACGGCGGTGACCAAGGCAGCGCAGGCGACATTGCCAAGGAAGGCGGCAAGGCTAATTCTTTTGGCAGCAGTGGCGGCGATGGCGAAGAAATGTTGCTCAGCACCGTAGGGGTTTCTTGAAATGGTGCTAGCATCAGGCTACGCACCAATATTGACTTGCTTTGTGCTACCGGCTGGGTCGAAATGGCGCGCAAAGTGCAGGTCATTGTGCAAGGCATGGGGCAGACCGCGGGCCAGCTCTTGCGCCAGCTGGTATTGGCTGGGTTTGGTAGCCACATGTGACCAGCTGTTGAATGTCTTTGCATCGACCTATGCGACAGCAGGTCAATAACTCAGACCAATACTATGGCAAAGCAAGGCCCCAGAGCAATTGAGGCGCTCAATATGTTTCTGTCAAGGAATCTACCGTCTTTGCGTGAAATCGAGTTCCACGGGCCAAACTTCAAGGCAATTTATGGACCCTACTCAAAGGCAACTTGCGGCGGTGCACTCATTAAGCAGTTTATTAGGGAGCGACTGCATGGACCTGAGACATTGCGAGCTGTGCGAGTCAAGTCTGACTGCTGGCCCAAGCTGACCGATGACTACGATACGGGCACAAATGCCCCACCTGTCTCTATCGAATGTATGGAGATTGATGGGCCGGATGATACGTACTTGATGCCAGTTCCAGTCATGGAATCAGACACTTTGGTTAAGCTGAAGCTGACTACAACCGTTGCTGAGTACGTGTGGAAGCTTTTTGGACGACTGAGCGACCTGAAGCCCATTGAGAATCACTCGAACTATTCTCGGCCTCCGCTGGTGTTTTCTTCATTGAAATCGCTGGCGATTGGCTTTGTGGGCATCAAACAAAAACTTGGGCACATGTCAGCAGAAGACAAGCTGAGCTATGAGGGCGCAGACAACCAGCTGTACAATCGCTTCTGCAACTTGCCCGGCTATGGTGCGCCAGAGTTCCCCGTGCTAACGAGGCTTGAAATTCATAATTCATTCAGTGGCGACGACTTGGAGGTGTTTGCTCGCAGTCCTATTTTGACTAATGTTTTACTGTACATCACGCGGCTTTGACCCAAACTTGGACCTGTCCATGTTCAGTGGCTTGCGCAGGCTTAGCATCCTATTCAAGGCGGAGTTGTATGGCAATGAGGTTGCTAAAGTTGGCAATGTCCTGATGACTGTCTGCCTGCAGCTTCGACATCTGGCACTGGGAATTGCCATCGGAATTTACTTGCGACGGCAATTCACAGCGCGCTTGTTTGCCCACTGCTTGATCTCGCTGACAGGAGGGCGAATATCGCCAGCACCATGTGGAGCACTTGCTACAGCTGTTTCCTAGTCTGCGCCAGCTCGGTGTCTGCGCGATTTTCAGCAAGCCAATTATTTCTACTCCTGAGCTTGTTGACAAGTACTGCCGTGCCAATGCCAGTCGGTTGTTGGCACCTCTCAATTGTTTGCTGCGCGTTTTGGATGCATATAACAGTTGGTTTTTTTTCGGATTACGAGGGTTTGGGTGTCGCTTTGGCGTCAAGGCGGCTGACGACATTGGAGCTAAATAACTACCGTGGCATGCTTGTCAGGTTAGTCTGCTGCCTGCCTGCATTAGATTTGTTGCGAGTCACTGCCCAGTCGGTTGACGGCATTAATGAGAGCTTTAGAGCGATTGCTGCCACTAATGTTGGCCCTGAAATTATCAACCGCCTGAAGCGCCTCAGAGTCCAGCCACTGAATCTTTAAAGATTCTAATAATAAGCATAGGATAATTGCATTCACTTAAATCTACTCCAACCCACGGGGCAGCAGGCAATGCAAACGAGGCACATCTTTTTTGTATTGTGCCATCCCAATGGCTTTCTCCAATGCCGTGGTAAGCACCTTTTGCCAACGAGAACTAATCGCAACAAAGTTGAAATTTGGGGCATGCCAATGCTAGTAGCAAAAGTGGAACTACCGAGGCCATCAAGCATTTATTGCAGCCGTTACATGCATGTCGGCACTAGAACTGCGGGGCCATTGGGAAATAGCTGGAGCGCACATATGCAGCGAGTTTGCGCCTAGTGACACCAACAGGCAAGGTGCTAAGCGCTGGGGCTAGCGTGTGGAAATCCGAGAGTAGCAAAAGAGACCTTACTAATGTCAGAGCGTTCCAAATCGATAGAAAAAGCTCTGGCAGGGCCAGAACTTATATGTGTGTAAGCTTGGCAAACAGAGAAAGTACAAATTGAGGGGATGGTTGAAATTTCCAGAATTTAGCATGAGCGGTTACGATTAATAGCAAATTGAGGGGCTAACACATTTAATTTGCGGAGAAGTGAGGCACGTGCACAAGGCACACAAAGTACGCTATAAACTGGTTTAGTTCATTGGGGAAATTGCTTAATAATGAATTAAAAAACACTAGTGCTAATTAGGACACCGCTTGGCAACTAGTTTGCTTTGCCTATTTTCCCAAGGCTGCTTGTGTCAAAGTACCATGGCAAATGCAGCATTTTATGCACAGGTACGCCATGCCACTTGCATTTAATTAGTTTGCTCCATGCTACACAGTGCACGCTTGACTGGAATATCTATCCGTAACCTACTTACATTAGGTTAGAATGTAACCTGAGTTCCCATCAGCCCAGAACAAGAAAGAACACAAGATCGCCGACCAGTCAACCAAGCTGCTCTAGTGCATTATCACCATCGTTCCAGCAGACCCCCAAGAGCTTGGCTTTGTGCAAAAAGTATGCTGGACTGTGAATCATCTCATTACAGGCGCTAGAAAATTGTAGGTCGACATCTAGGTAGCAACTATCCTGTAGCTGAGGGCAAGCCAATGCTAGCAAAAGTGCATAGTGGGCAATACTTTTATTGCTATGGCTCGAGTCATAATATAGTCTCACAATTTTTAATGATGGCCCCGAGCAGGCATTCGCCCGGTAAAAATTATCGACAAAGTCAGCATCAACTGCGTCCTGTTGATTATTTCTTAGATTGTCAATTTCTGTAACATCCGGGCCAATATCGGCAGCGACCAGGCGTGGCGCACTCTTCAGAATCAGTACCAGCACTGAAAGTGGGATTGTAATAACATATAAGCACAAATATTTTAAAAATTGCAAGCTCATTGACTCTGGTGTTAGGGATACACCAAAATTATTGTGTGGTTGCACGTCAATGTCAATAGCAAGCGATTCCACTAACGGAGCTATTTGAAACATGCTATTCAGCATCAATTCTACTATACTCGGATTGCTCTCGATATCGCTTAACTTTAATACTAGCTCTATCTTTTTAGCTTTGGGGAGGCCGTTATTAGCAAAAATGAGACCAGAGTGGAGGGAAAGGTATGTTTCTCCACTAACCTCTATATGTAACTTTCTTACATGCTTATAGCATTTTGTTAGCCACATTGGTGCGTGCTCAGGGTAGCGGCCAAAGGTAGCTAAATCTTCTAAGGCTGGAAACGGGTTGCCTTCTACAGCAAGTGGATTAGTAGGCGGATTCCTAGCAAAGCATGCATAATGAAATTTCTCGAGTAGGGGATACTGCAAGTCAACATTGTTATCATCTTTAAATATGTAACTGACAAGCGCAAAATCGCTATCTTCAACCTGTAAACTCTTTAGAGTAAGGCGGTTTCGCTGGGCAAGCTCCATCAGTTGGAACTCGTTGCAATTCATGTTTACCGTCATACTAGTTAGGTTTGTAATAGCAGGAGGCGTGGTTAGTGTAAATATTCTATCCAAAACGCAATAGAAAAGAGTGCTCTTACAGCGAAACAACTCTTTGACAAGCTTTCTGTAGCTTTTAGACCGAATACTGGAGTACATCTCAGCCTCGTTAAAGGTATGGATAATACTTTCCTGTACATTGGGCATCATAGTGTTTATATGCTCAATGAACTTGTTTAGGTGTGCTGTGCTGGCTTTGTTGTGAGTAATGTTTGACGGATCACCCACACTTATGGCCACTGTGACTGCTTTGACATTTGGAAAGACCATGTCCATACAGCCATTATTAAGAACCATATCGAGTGCCATGCCGTTGAGAATAAATTCATACGACACATCCATGTAGGCCATTTGCGTGTTTCCAAGGAGATTGAGATTGGCGATTGTGCAAGGAGCCAGTCCTGCACACACTGAGGGTGGCTTCAAGGTAAAATCATTAGAACATAATATGTAGGCATTCTTGCTGAGCATTTTCAATGAAACCATCCAGAGTCTTTGGCATAAAGCGTAGAGCTTGAAGAGCACGCCTTTGGGCTGAAACAATAATGATTTGACACGAGTATTGGCTAGGCGTTCAAGGCTTTTTATATCCTTAAAAATGATACGGGTAAAAAGGTGGTCGGGAAGATCTAATAGCGACGACATCAGCACTCTAAAGCAATAGTTAAAAACTAAAAAATGGAAAGTAGAAGAGACAAGCTGAATTATAGCTATACTCTTAGTGGCTTGAAGACATCCATATAAAAAACATGCTTAAAAGATCTAGTTCTTTGTAGATAGCTCGCTTTCTTTCCCATGGCTCGCAAAATGCAACAATGGGCTTTGGTAAAAGAAAAAAGATTGTACACCATTCCTAGAAAGCTTTCCAGTTGAGTGCATAATAAAAAGACAAAACAGTCCTTGTCTTCCTTGTTTTTTGAAGCTCTATAGAGCCAGGGCTTTTCCAACAAGCGAGCCTCTCGCACCTATTTTTTCTCCTCTTTTAGACTATAGAATTCTTGTTTCTTTTTTTTTTTTCACATTTTGTTTAGCTAGCTAATGACACCTTCTCGGCTATCGCTCCAGTTTCTACCATGGAATATCATCCAGACAACCATCAATATCCTCATGTACGGTGACCAGCTAGGCCAAAACTCGGTAAAGTTGGAACTAATAAAGTATGCCAATCCTTGCATCCCTCTCCTTGGTGTCTCTCGCAGCTGGCGAGCACTAGCCCTAAAAGAGCTTTGCCACGAGTACTTTATCAACTTGGACACAAAACCCAACCATGTAGCCACCGAATTTACTATGTGGCCAGCGCCTATGAAGCGCGAGCACAGTGGCTTCTACAGCCTAGTCAATAGCGTGATTATTAATACAAATAGCCAGGACATATTTAATCGTAACGCATTGAAACAACTAAAGAGCCTACAGTTGATGGGTGGATCGTTTGGCTCGACAAAGGTATTGAAAATCATGTTGAGCGATTGCTTGAGCATACCCAATAAAAGCAAGGACGCAACTCATGCACTAGAGTTTGTGGCGCTTGTTAGACAGCTAATTCCCTTCTTAACCAGTATTAAAATCGAGTATAGCTGTGAATCTGAAGACCGCAATTCAGCGTCACGTGCATTTGAGCTACTTTTAAGCGGATTGGACGCTGGTGTGAAGACTAGGGAGCTCACATTCATCAACTCTTGTTATATATTGCCGGCTGTGCCCAACACAGAGCTTAATCTCACTAGAATAGAGACTATCAGTGATGAGTTTGTTGATGAAACTATTGAACTGGTCCGCCTAAACGCCACTACCCTGAGGACGCTGAACATGCCCTGCGCTCAACAGACAAAGCTGGTAAGGTTGCTAGAGAAACGCGGCAAAAGCGACTGTGTAGTGTACCCCAATATGCGTGTGCTCCATTTGTGGTCAGGCAGATTTACCAGATACAAGTGCCAGTCCTTTAAAAGCACCTATAAGCCGTTTCCGCGACTAGAGCAATTGATCTTGGATCTTGTTTACCCATTCACTGATGACGTGTTGTTTAGGGGTAATAGTGCAACACTAAAGTATTTGCGCATGGAAGCTGATCCAGACACCATTCGTTTGCTAAACAGCAGCAATACGTTTGAAAGGGGAAAGATGGGGAGCTTGAGACACGTTAAAGTAGACGTCACTTTTATACATGGGATATCAGATACAGCGACATCAAAATTGGTGGTTGATTTTATAATGAACCTGGCATATATGGCTCAAACGCTTGAAATTGAAGGCCAATTGCCCAAGGACGTCTTTCTTGGCGCCATGTCGCAGCCCGGAAACTGCCAAGATCTGCAGCTCCTTCAGGTGAATGATTTTCAACTGAGCTTGTCCGAGATTTTTGCTGTGATTCAAGCCGCACCCGTCCTATCCTATTTGCATAGCCAGTTTAATGGCCTAGGCAGTGACCTCTGTGATTTGCCTATGGACCAACTAATGGAGTATTTGGAGGCAAATTACAAGAGCACGAGTAGGAATTTCAAGCACTGGAGATTGTGGCACAATCAAAACACGGTAATAGAAAGCGCTGCCCAGAGTGTCATAGTTCTAGCCAGTGTTTGTCCAAAGTTCACCTACAGTGTCGTTACATCCTCGGTACGAGCAGAGTACAACAGTTGTATTAGAAAGGCGCTAACTACACAGCCATTTAGCAGGCAGAAAGCGGCTCTAGAGCACTTGATTTTTGTTGGTTGGGATTGAGCAAACTATATTTTGGCGTGAGCAAAGAGCTGCCTCATAGGGTGGAACTCTTTTCCCAAATAAATGGCTAGGTGCTCAAATCGATCAGATCCAAAGAATATCTGCGGCTTATCCGACCCATCCTTGAAAGCCAGTATCGTAGGGGCACCAAACCCCTTGAGCTCCATGATCCGCGCAGTATTAGCATTCACAGCCTCCAGTGTCTCCTGCATGACTATAGCCTGGTCCACAACAGCCCCGTCAACTACGCCCTGGAGAGCCTGCTTCACATTATCGATTGATCCGGGGGCCTTGCGCTCCACATACTCCATGAGCCAGAGCCTGCGCATAGCATCGGATAGCTTATCGGCATGGCGTGATTTGATGAACTGGAGCGTGCGTAGGGCGATGATGGGGTCGTAGGGATACTGGGCCGGTATGCCATTGAAGGGAATGCCCGTGATACTGGACGTGCGTTTGAGGTCCTGGAACAGGTGGGGGAGCTTAAAGGGGCTGAAAGAGTTTTGGGCGTTGGCCATTACCTTTTCCAAGACAAATGGGCGGTAGTCTACATGTATATTCCATAGGGTCTTGTATTTCTCCATAAACTCAAACCCGATGTAGCTGAAGGCCGAAGCGCAGTCAAAGTAGAACTCGATCCTAGCAGTATCGGTCATAGTAGAAAAAGGTAGTGGAAATAGTTTGGAAGAGACAAGAAAGACATGTTTTTTTTTCATGTGATTGCCATTTTGTGTTGCTGGCATATGAAAGTGCTGAGAAGAGGGGGGGATTTGCTCACGTGGTCTGTTCTTGTGGGGTGGGGGATTTGCTACGTCATTTGATTTGAAAATCACAGTTATCTCGTTTGGATTTGAAAGGAGGGATAAAAGCTATGTATGTAGTGTCACTGTTCAGCGCTAAAACAAAAAAAAAGACGCGTAACTGGCAATTTAGATGGCACCCCCTCTCAAAACACTAGAAAAAGCCCCGTTTCTCTCGCCCTTTTCTTTGTATCTCTTGGCAATATCTGAGCAATAATATGCATACTCGATTTTTCCTTGCCCTCCTTCCACTCCTAAGTGCACTAGTCAGCAGTGCCGAGGAGGCATTGCCTATTTGGTATGAGCGGATGCCTGACCTGGGAGATTACGATTTACATCGGTCGACCTACCTCTACTGCAAGCAAGCACACGGGGGCCATGACCACTGGGATATTCGCTCAGCAGCAGCAGCGGGTGGCGAAAGCGAGTGCAGCAAATGCTTCTGTCTTCCCGACACGCAGCGCATCGGCTGCATGCGCACAAAATGCAGTGAAAAGACACACATAGCGAAGCGCAATACCAAGGCAATAGCGACCGGGTATGTGAACCACGAGGCATGTGTGCGAGCCAACAACGGACGCACATTCACGCGGGGCAGCAGCCGCTGTATCTGCCACCAAGACGGAGCGGTTATCTGCACGCCAATAATAAGGTAGATTTGTCCCAAAAAAATTATACAAAATAAATTGGTTACTTTTGTGATGACGATCTCATTGCCCACAGTGACCGCGCCTTCCGCAGTGTAGGGATGTTGGACAGTCCCAGCGACTGCAGAGCCCCCACCGATTTTGTTGGCACCACGGGCGGCGGCAGCGGAATCGCCGAAACCGGCAGTGGCGCCGATGACAGCTTGGATGAGCGATAGCGAGCCAGGAAGCCAGTCTTGGCTGGCTTGGCGCCAGGCACCAGCGGCGAGTGCTCCGGACTACTAATGGGCGAGAGCTTCGACTGCGGCATCTCCGCGGCTGGCGGCACCTCGGTCAGCGTAGGCAGATGCTCGCTGTCGTCGGCATCGGGGTCGGCATCGGGGTCGGCGTCGGGGTCGGCGTCGGGGTCAGGGTCGGCGTCGGCGTCGGGGTCGGCGTCGGCATTGGCGGCAGCGCTCCTAACGAGGTCGACCAGGCTGCTGTACTGGATGCCAATGTTGGTTTTAAGCATGGGCGTCATGGCCCGCTCGATCAGGCGCGGATCAATAGTGCGCGGCACGAGATCCGGGGTGTGCACGGGCCGCAGCGTCAGGAACCCCTCGTCGCCGCCGGCGCTGCCAAACAGGGCGTGCATGCCCGTGCGCATGATCGGCCCCGATGTCAGGCGCCGCGGCAGGGCGGGGCGCTCCTCCGAGCCTCCGCTGTGGAACGCTTGGCGCAGCGTCGCGGTCGACGGCCCCGAGTGGCGCAGCCGGCTCTGAGCCGCCAGCGGCCCCGGCGTGCGCGGCGCATGGGCGCTGAGCGGCGTGGCGCGGCGGCTCAGAGCCGGCTGCGAGCTGCGCGCCACGGGCGGCGGCGGGCGGATGGCGCCGAGCGGCGTGGGGCCGCGGAGGCTGCGGGGCGGCGGCGCCAGGCCGGCCAGCTCGCCGCTGCTGACGCTGTGGCGCAGCGAGTGGCCGCCGCGCACGGGCTCCAGGCGGTGCTGCTGGCGGCTCAGCGCGGCGGCCAGCGACGGCGACAGAGCCGTCGGCGTCCGCAGCCCCGTCGGCGCCGGGCCGGGCGCCCGGAGCAGCGCGAGGCTCGGCGCCGAGTACAGGGGAAAGGACGCCCGCGGCGGCCGCGGCTCCGGCGAGGCGGCGCGCCCGCCGCGCAGCACGGCGTTGGCCTGCGTGATCAGCGCCTGCACCTCGCTGCGCCTGCGCGACGGCGCCGGCGGCATGGACGCCGACGCGCGCAGCTGCCGCGGTGTCGGCAGCCCGCTGTCCATCGCGCCGCTGCGCCGCTGCGGCCGCCGCAGCAGCGTCCGAGCCACGGCCGCCCTGGCTGCCGGCTCGGCCGGCGGCTCGGACCGGAGGCTGTCGGCCAGCGTGGCCGTGCTGCTCTGCGACGGCGTGCGCAGGCACTGCGCGTCGGCGGCGGCCGGGAGCCTGCTGTGGGCGGGCGGCAGGTGCGCCGCAGCCATGGCCTCGACGTCGACCGACCGCACCGGCCGGTCGCTTGCCCCCCGAGTGCCGACGGTAAACGACAGAGTCGGCGTCTCTGGCACGCGGGCGCCGGCCGTGCGCCGCGAAGGCACGCGCAGCCGCGAGGCAAGGGGCGCCCCCTGCTCCTGCTGCTTCTGGCGGCCGCACAGCGCCAGCACCAGCGGATAGCGGCGCAATGCGTGCCGGAGGGCCGGGTCCGACGCGTCAACGGGCGTGCTTGGTGCGCCGACCTCGGACACCGCTACCCGGGCCGTCTGTGACGTCAGCAGCCCATACACGCTGACACGGAACCACCGGCTCTCCGCCACCCCGGCCAGCAAGCGCGGCGGCGGCTGCTGGTTGATGAGCAGCTCATCCGCCCTGATCTCTGACAGCGCGCGAGTCACCTCCGCCAGCGACATGCGCCCCGGCTTATTGGCCGATGCCGATGCCGATGCCGATGTCGGTGCCGGTGCCGGTGCGCACCACGAGGCAGCATGGCGCTCGTAGCTGTCGGCCAGAAATGAGCGGCTGCGGCTGCGGCTGCGGCTGAGGCTGGCTCGGCGCGCAGTGTCCCGGGCACTATCGATGTCGGCAAAGGAGACCCGTGCGAAAAACGGCGATACCGGCGGCATCTCCTCCGCCAATTCCAACGTCCCCACGCTACTAACGCTGGTGGTGCTAGCCAGCGACTCAATCGACGGCTGCCGTGCACAATGGTGGTGCAGAGGCAAATCAACCTCATCTGTGTTTCTTCGTGAGTGTGCCGGTGTAGCCAATGCCACCGATTGTCCAAACGCACTGCCGGGCATTGTGCTCCCATTCAGTGGCTTGAGCAGCAAGTCCTTGGGCCCAGCGAATCCCGGTGGCTCCGGCAAGCTGCTCAGCAGTGCTTGGAGCATGTTGTCTTCGGCCGTCTGTCCTATCCCATTGGTGACGAATGCGGAGAAGTCAAGAAAGTCAACCGAATCCCCCACCGGCATCGATAACCGTAGCCCACTATTGGAGGCGGGCTCTTCCGCCAGACGTCGCCGGAGCAGCGATGAGGGCCGGAAGCTCCGTGGCAACGTCGCTGGTATTGTGCCCGTCGCTGCGCTGCCAAGGCAGTCGCCATCAGCAATCATGTTAAATATACGCAAAAGTCAATAGAGGAAAAAGGAGTGGAGAGGAGAAAAACTTGGTCCTTCTATAGACTGAAAAGCTGAAATCTTGTGCAGTGCCTTGAATGGCACAATAGATTCCTGCTGCAGCCGCCTTTTTTCTTTCGTCTTCCGTTATGCCAATCAGCCCCCCTCCCCTCCCTTGTGTGTCTCTGGCGAGTATGGCTTTTATAACCTTGCGACCTTTTAGCCAAAGAGATCTATACTCTTATTTCGAATCCACTGCTTTTCCATAGTCTCCCATCACTCACTGGTCCCCCTCCCCTTGCTCCCCTCTTTTTTTTTTTTTTTTTTTTTTGGGCAATATGCCATTGCACTCTTTTTTTCTCTCCGCTCCTCCCCTTACTTTTGTTGTGGGCGATCCCTTTATTCACTTTTTATTTGGTGTGCAAATCAGGTTTGTGTTTCGTCAATACATGTATGGCGATCGAACAATACTTGCTTTACTTGCCTGCTGCACATCCTTTATAAATGGGACCACTCGACAGGGGTCACCTGCTCTGTAGAAGGGTTCTGCGGGATACACAAGCAAAAAAAATAATATTACCTGAAAAACGAGTTTTTTTTAGTGGTAAAACGGTAGATTCAGAAAAAGAAGACAATGAGTTCTCAGAAGAATTGGGAATGCAGGCAGAGCAAGTAAGAAAAACATCAAAACAAACCCTCCTTCTGGGATTATTGATCACCGCGATCAAATCACTCGCATCGATAACCAACCAGCCTTTCTACAGATAGATAAATGACACGAATTCTTCGAATTCTTTTTTTGCTACCTTTATTTTAATCGCCAAGATTCGCACTTTACTAAAAAAAATGAGCAACGCTGCTGCTAGCCAGGATTTGCCACCCAAGGGCGGGTTCTCCTCCATTCGCTATGAGCGGCGGCTGCCCAAGCGCGGGCCCAGCGGCATAGCAATGTTTGCCATCTGCGGCACCATTATGAGCTACGGCTGGTACCGCCTGTACCTCGGCCTGGACGAGAGGCGGGAGCTAGACCGCGAGAAAATATGGTCGCGTATCCACCTCGCACCCATGCTCCTCGCCGAAAGCGACCGCGACGAGTACCGGCGCAACCACGCCGCAGTGGAGAGGGAGCGCGAGATCATGAAGGACATCCCCGGCTGGGAGGCCGGAAAGAGCGTGTACCACGGCCAGAGGTACATGCCCATGGTTATTGCCAACGTGCCTTTGCATCAGAGACCAGGGTTTAAGAAGGACTAATACATATATTTCACTCTTCTTCTTCTTCTTCTTCTTTTCCTTCCTCTTCTTTTCCTTCCTCTTCTTCTGCTCCTTCCTCCACAAGTGTTGTGCGAATCACTTGCGCTGTGTTGCTCAGTAAAGAGCGCAGGGAGAGGTTCTCGCTCTGGAGACGCGTGTTCAGCCCCTGCTCCGCTGTGAGGAGCTCGTGGTAGCGCGCCTGGATGTCGCCCATCTCCAAATGTCGCGTAAACGCCGCTGAGCGCAGTGCTACCAGCGCCCGCGCCAGCGTAGCCTCGTACTCCTTCCCCATGTCCTGGTGCTCCCTCAGCGCAGCAACAAGGATCCTCACATCCCGCCTGAGCGCTTTGTTCTCCTCCTCCATTCGCTGCAGCCGCTCTCCCCCTTGGTCCATCTGTGTGGCTAGGAGGTCGGTCTGCTGTGCTGAGCATATTCGCTGGTCGGCAGCGCCCCGGTCCGAGGACGGCGTGTGGAACGTGTCCTCGGAATGGGGCGACGCGTTGTTGTTGTTGTTGTTGTTGTTGTTGTTGTTGTTGTTGTTTTCGTGGTTGAGCTGGGCTTGGAGACTGTGGAACTTTTCGGAGAGGTGCTCGGCCGTTCTCCGGTTGCTGCGGTTGAGGTCGCCGAGCTCGCTGAGGAGATTGTAGAGCGTGTTTATCGCCGTTTCGTTGTCAATGTCCTCAGCATCAGAGGAGGACTCTTCCTTGTTGTGCTCAATTTGAGATAGCATTTCTCGCAGTCCCCGCATACTGTCCATTCCGCGCTGAGAGCGACCTATTGTTTGCGACTGCTGCTGCTGGTGGTTGCGGTGGTCCATATTAAGCAAAAAAATATTATTAAAGGCTTTGTAATGTAAAAAGCGCTGAATGAAGGATGCTTTGATGGGCTCGCTGCTGATCAACTATTGGATTTGATGATCCTTGATCAGCCTTTTCTAATAATGCTGACAGCAATATCGTGTGGGGAAAAAAAGCACTTTTTCCTCTTATCATTTTTTTCCATATTTTTATCCTCAAAGATGCCAGTAAACTCAGCGCCCACAAAGGGGGTCTTGCGTGTGGGCTCGCGGGATTCCAAATTAGCCCTAATTCAGACCCAGCTAGTAGTAGACGTCCTCCAAAAAGAGTACCCCCTACTCCACATTGAGATCCTAACCATGAAGACCATAGGCGATAAGATCCAAGACGTAGCGCTTAACAAGTTTGGCGACAAAGGGCTATTCACCAAGGAGCTTGAACTCGCCCTCGAAGCCAACCACATAGACCTGGTTGTGCACTCGCTCAAAGACATGCCCACCACGCTGCCTGCCAACATGGCCCTGGCAGCGATCACCGAGAGGGAGGACCCCCGCGACGCCCTGGTCATGTCGCCGCGCCACACATACAGGTCCCTGGACGAGCTGCCGCCGGGCTCCGTGGTGGGCACAGGTAGCGTGCGGCGGGTGGCGCAGCTGCGGAGGCTTTATCCGCAGCTAGAGTTTATGGATATCCGGGGCAATCTCAACACGAGGCTGGCCAAGCTGGATGCCGAGGATTCGCCCTTCGATGCCCTGGTTCTCGCTGTCGCTGGCATGGCCCGCCTGGGCTTGGGCCATCGCATTGCCCAGCGTATCGACCCCTTGCTGCATGCCGTGGGACAGGGCGCGCTGGGCATTGAGATCAGGGCGGATGACCAGAATACCAGGCAGGTCGCAATGTGCCTGAACCATGGGGCTACGGCGATGGCCTGTGCGGCTGAGCGCGAGCTTATGCGGGTGCTGGAGGGCGGATGCTCGGTGCCGATTGGCGCCGTGGCTCACTGGGACGAGCACTCGAGCCGCCTGGAGCTGAAGGCTACCGTCGTATCGCCTGATGGCCAGCACGCCGTGGAGGCCCAAGGCCAGGCCACAGCGGATGGAGAGGAGGGGGCCAGGGCGCTGGGCAGCGAGGTAGCGGCAATGATGCGCGAGCGCGGCGCCGATCGCATACTGTCAGCCATAGAACGCAATTCTCCAAAGTAGTCTAATATATGTTTTTCTTTTCGTTTCAGGTAAAGGAGAATAGTGGCCAGTCGGGATGCCGCTCAGCAGCAGTAGACCAAGCAACCTTCAGCACGCCAGAGCTCGCTAACCGATCCACATGGGCCTGCCATTCGCGGGCACCCTTGGCAACGTCATTCCTAGCAGCCCTCTTCTTCTTTTCTCTCTTTGCCTTCGCCTTTGTCAAATCGCCCGACGACAGCTCGGCATCCGCCACCGCCTCGCTCAGCAGAGCCTCTCTAAACACTGCTGCTTGGGACCCCGTAGCAGCCAACGCCGGGGAGCCCAGCACATCGCTGGGGGGGACCTTGGCCAATGCCACCGAATTCGCAACAACCACGTAGTAGAGACTGCGGAATGCCTCGTCGGACCCCGGCCCGAACTTGCGCCTGCTCTGGTCCATCGTGGCCTTGGCGTCGGCGAGGACCCTGGCGGCGTGGCTAAACAGGTCGCCGATGGGGTGCGCGTCCAGCTGGTCCCTCGTAGCGACCCAGTTGGCAAAGGCCAGGGGCGTGGGCGAGTTGAGCCGCGAAAACGCGCGGAACCGCAAGGCGAACCGAGCCTCCTGGGTCGGCAGCGTCTCCTGCCTCTGCCACACGGCGAGCGCCAGCCGGGATGCCCTGCCCTTGGCCCAGGGCGCTCGGAACAGGCCCAGGCGCTCGCAGGCATGTGACACCAGCCATAGGGCGGTGGCTAGGTCCTTCTGCGCTGCCACAATAGCCAGCCACCTCTCCAGCTGCTCCCTGCTCTCCGCGCCGGACACCCGTCGCCTGGTCCACAGCCGGTCATCGACTGCTTGCGCTGTGCTGGCCATGCCCAGCATGCGCGATAGGTGGAGCTGGTGGGCTTCGAAGATCTGCGCGGCGTAGCAGAACACCATCGGAAACTCATAGTCCAAGTAGACATCCAGCCGAACACCGGCCATCAGGCCGCCACCCATAAGCACCAACTTCATGTGGTAGACCCACGAGCTGAGCCAGAACGGGTTGCAGCTCGGATCGCTGGCCTCTTCCTCGGAGGCGTGCTGCTGCTGCGAGTAGATCCATATATCCAGCTGCTCTGCCTCTGCTTGCAGGGAATCCCAGCCCGCCACATACTTTAGCGCAATGCGACGCTGCCTCGGCGCGTTCTGGCACAGGGTGCGGAACCAGTCCACCAGCATCCTGGCTGCTTCCATACAGAACAGATCCACCCTCTCGCCGCCCTCCTCCACCTGCCCGCCCATTTCGCTGATGGCCCGGCGCACAAAGTCCGACACAGGCTGCGTCAGCAGCACGAGGCCGTCGCCAGCAAACACCGAGATCAAGAGCGACCGCACAAAGGGCAATAGGCCGCCTTGTCGCGACACCCCCTGAAAGAAATACACTAGCGATTCGACCGACTCCAGCCCCAGCAGCGTCCGCACCAAAAGCAGGCCCGATACGAGGCTGGCCATCGCCCCATGCGCCTCCGCCAGCGCCAACAGGCTGCGGGGCTTGATCGGCGCCAGCGACGGGAATTTGCGCATACACTTGATATCGAACACGCCGGGCACCCCGTCCCTAGCAGCCCTGGCGATGTGCTCGGCAAACGCGGAGCGATACGCGTCGTGCTCCTTCTGCAGGGCCTCTAGCTCATCCATCGAGCGATCTAGGGCGCTGGGGTCCTCGCTCAGGTACTCTGCAAACAAGCTGCTCAGCACCCGCAGCCACCGCCTGCGCATCGACACGTGGGCTGCCAGCATATCGGCCTCCGCCCCCTGCTGTGTCGCGAGATACGCCTGCGCTGCGTCGAGCATTCCCAGGGCATCGGAGAGCGAGAACCGGTCGTCAAAGAACTTTACCACAGCGGATCCCAGCAGCACGTCCTCTTCGCTATACACGTTTTCTCTGAGATACTCGTCCCACACTCTTCGGCAGCACAGACCCGTAGCCACCACCAGCGGATAGAGCACCAGGTCGCGCTCCCTATTGGTGCTCGAGGACATCCCGATTGTTGCTGGCGGGTCGTCGGTTGTATAGTAGTTGCATGTGTATATGGTCTGGAGTAGGGAGGCGGAGTTGTGCCATGTCATCTCGCAGCAGAACAGGCGATTGACGACCCACAGCGTGTCCGATAGCGATAGCGGGCGGTCGATGTCCCATTGCGTGATCTCGGCGAGGTCGGCCGCGGAGAGCATGCCCATGTCTAGGCGGGGGTCCATTACTTGGACCGAGGTCATGGCATCTAGCAGGGAGAGGCTCTCGGGCTTGATCATCTCGCCCGAGCCCAATGACTGCGCCCCCTCCCTTATCAGCGTCGTTATGTCTAGCCAGTCGTCGCCGTCCATCCGTGCAAGCTCGGCGCCGTCGGGCATGATTAAAGAGGAACAGATTCAAAATCCGATAAAAAAAATAACAAAAATAAAGAGATTCAATATGCAGCTCTGCTAGTATGATCTCTCCTCCTTCTTCCGAGCGGCGGCTCGTGCGAGCCGCTGCTGCAGGCTTCCGAAATTGTTGCGAAAATTTTTTCCCGGTATAAAAGACCCCAGCGCAACGAGCAGGCCCTCTCTTTTGGTTCTCTTCAACTTTTTTGCATGCGCCTTAGATCGATTGACATTGCCGTTATTTCGCCCTCTTCTATTTTTCGTTGCCACCTCGGTGTAGATGCAAAGGAAGAGTGGCGTAGATGGCAAGGCTGCCCTACAAGGCAGTTTAATTGTCATGACTTGAGTCATTCGCGTGCTATATCAAATTTGCCTGTAAATTTCCTCCAGGATCCCAAAAGCAAAATTTTGGAGCGTAAGATAGAGCACTTCTTGACCATCGTTTTGCTAAAGTACCTCTGAACTGCAGGCGTTTTGCTTGCTTTTCCTAGTGTCTTTAATGCCGTGGTTCTAAGCATCCCTTGGTGGTGGGTGCTTGGTGCGCTGGAGGCAGGCTACAACCAACCTTTTTATAGTTTCATCTAATAAAGCGTCTCACTCCTTGACTTTGATAATGATCTTGCCTGTTGCATGCCCGGCCCGGCTCTCGGCAAACGCCGCACAGAGCCCCTCGTCAGTAAACGCATACGTATTGGAGATGACAGGGCGCAGCGTTCCGCTCTCCAGCAGTGGATTGAACGACCTTTCCAAGTCCTCTCCATCGCATCTCAATACCACAAAGCTGTACCGCACGCTCTTTGCCCTGAACCCCCTGGTAAGGAACCACCCAGCGCAGTTAACCACGCCTTTGGCTATCGCCAGCTTCACCGTCCCCAGCACAGACAGCGGCACAGCCTCCTGCCGGAAGTGGTCCAGCGCATCGCCATCGGGCAGCATGGCCACCGACACAGCACTGCCATTCGGCCGAACGACCTTGTACAGGGCGGAGTCGCCTATAGTATCGAGGGCCACGTCGGCCACGTCGGCCAGCGCCTGGGTATAGTCCTCCTTCGTGTAGTCGACTGCTCGCGTAGCGCCCATCTCCAGCGCCTTGTCGGTCTTCGCTGAGCTCACAGTGGTGATGATCTGGCCGGCCCCGAAGTGGTGCTTGGCCAGAGCCAGGGCGAACATGCCGACGCCGCCCATCCCCCCGCTCACAAACAGCGTCTGCCCCCGCTGCAGCCCGCCCGCCTCCAGCGCCTGCTTGGCCGTCAGCCCCGCCAGCGGCACAGCTGCCGCCGCCTCATAGCCAACAGAGTGGGGGATGGGCGCCAGCGCGCTTTCTTCGGCTACGACGTACTCGGCTATCGTGCCTACGTGCTCAGAGTGGACGCGTCCGTACACCCGGTCCCCCACCTTGAACCGCCTGACGTCGGAGCCCGCCCCGCTGACTACCCCGGACACGTCGTAGCCGAGCTTCAGCGGAAACGGCTCGGGCAGGGCTATCGACAGCATGCCCTCGGCGCGCTTGAAGTCGATGGGGTTGAGCGACGCCGCATGCACCGTGATCTCTACCTGGGTAGCTGCTGTCAGAGCCGGCCGCGGCAGCTCGGTGATCTTGAACCCAGCTGGGTCGTGGGTATAGTGCGCAACAGTGGCAGCTTTGTACATTAGAAAGCGAAATTCAAAAAGGAAAAGAGAAAGCTACTCGTCCCCCAGCCCGCGTGAGAATGCTGGCGATACCGATGCCCCCGGAGTTAGCAGCCCATCAACGTTCATTTGGCTGGTGTGCTCGCTGGCGACGCCGCTTTGCTCGGGCCCGAGCAGATGCAAAGCAAGCGAGTGCAGCAGCCCGTGCTTGGCCCGATGCCGAGTCAGCCCCGGCAGCAGATTCCGCTTTCCCATGTAGACCTCCTCGCCGCCACTCACAGCCCGCGGCGCTCTGGCCGCTTCCCCGCACTCCAAGAGCGCCACATCGGCCTTCCCTGTATCCAGCATATCAGCAGTGATCCCCAGCGGGTTGCTCAGCGACACCGCAGGCAGCGCGCCTCCTCCGCTGCTGCCTGCAGACTCTGGCACGCTGCTGCTGCTGCTGCTGCTGCTGCTGCTGCTGCTGCCATGGGAGCTCTCTGCCGACTGCTGGAGGCGCTCGTTGCGCGACGGCGGCGGCGTAGCAGAACGCGACAGCGAGTCGGCAGTGGGCGTAAACTGCGAGATACTCCGGCCATCACCCGGCCGTGGCGTCACCGGCGTAGCCACTGACCCGCAGTCGCGCAAGCTGCTGCCGCTGTCGTCGTAGCCGCTGTCGCTAGTAGCAGCGGCCTTGAACACGTGCGGCAGGGACGGCGAGACCGCTGGCATAACCATGCGCGCTTGGCCCTGCAGCCAGGAGTGGTCCAGAGCTTGTCTGGCAGTCATGCGCTTATCAGGGCTAAAGACCAACAGCGCAGCAATAAAGTGCTGAGCAGCCGGCGATATATGTCGCCAGTGGTCCTCGGGCTCAAACGAATAGTCGCAGGACACCACGGCATGCGCCTCGGCTCGCGCGTCGTCTCGCTCGAACGGCGTATGTCCACATAGCACAAAGTACGCAACCACGCCTACCGCCCACATATCAACCGGCTTGCCATACCCCAGCTTCAGCACCAGCTCGGGCGCCATATACCCGGGCGTCCCGCAGTGCGCAGTCAGCGAGCGGTTGCCGCCGCCATCCAAGCCACCTGCCACTATGCTCGACATTCCGAAGTCGCCAATAACCAGCGTGCTGTCGGCAGCCGGCGTCTTGAACAGACAGTTCTCAGCCTTGAGGTCTCGGTGCACAACCCCATGGGCATGCAGAAAGCTGACTCCCTCTACAATCTGCCTCATCACCTGTGCTGCATCGTGCTCGGTGAAGGCCGGCTTGCGGCACAAAATGTGCTCAAATAGCTCGCCGCCCGTGCACAGCTCAGTGATCAGGTACACGTTGCGTGGCGTCTCAAAGTAGTCTACCAGCGTGAGTATGTTTTCGTGCTTGCGCGATAGCTGCCTCAGTATGCTGATCTCGCTCGGCACTGCCAGCAAGCTCTGCTCGCCCATGAGCTGCTTACTAATGATCTTGCCGGCATAGCGCTCGCCCGTAGCAATGTGTATCATCTCTCGGACTACTGCGTAGGTGCCGCTGCCTAGCACCCGCCCTGTGCGGTACTTGCACGGCATTATCGCCATCTGCGCCCCGGCCGGAGTAGGCAGCTGCTGCTGCTGCATGTGAGGCGCACCACTATTATCGACGTTTGAGGTGGCAGGCATAGTTTTTTTTTTCCAAAAGGAATAGTGTAGAAAAACTAAGAGGCTTAAAAATTGCTGTCTTGGCAAGATAAGGGGAAAGGAGAGCATTAATTGACCATCTTCCTTGTATAGGCACGCGCGAGGCGCCGCCACCGCCTACCTAAACTCTCCGAGCTTACGCCTAAAATGTCTCCCTCTCTCTGACGACGACGTCACCGCCACCAGCATGATTTTCGATTATGCGATCAAAGACGTTGCTCTCCTCTCTTTCTTTTGCAATTTTTACAATCCAATCGCATTTTCTTCTTTGTACCGAATTTTCCTTTTTTACTTTCGCCTTTACTATGTTTGCAGACGACGACGGGGACAATTTCGGCTTTGGCGCGACGTTTGGGCATCGGCAGGGTGGGCTCCGCATGCGCCAGCGGCAGTTCTCTCGCTACTACAGCGCCTACCCAGTGGCCGCCCACCCAGGGAACAAGGCGGATGCAAACTACGGCGGCAAGATATTCATGCCAGCATCCGCGCTCGAGGAGCTAAGCCGACTGGAGATTGTCTATCCAATGCTCTTCAAGCTAGAGAACGACGAAGCGGCGACCAGCAAACGCACGCACTGCGGAGTGCTAGAGTTTACAGCCGAGGAGGGTCGTGTATACCTGCCGCAATGGATGATGGAGACGCTGGCGCTGTCGCCAGGGGCGCCAGTCAAAGTAATCAATGTGGCGCTTTTGCATGGATCGCTGGTTAAGCTGCAGCCGCAGTCGACAGACTTTTTGGACATCTCTGATCATCGCGCCGTGCTAGAAAACGCCCTGCGCAGGTTCTCTGCACTGACCGTCGGTGATATCGTCACCATCGAGTATAACAATCGTGAGTACCGTATTGCCGTCCTTGAGACCAAGCCCTCGCCGTCCGCTATCAATATTGTCGAAACCGATCTCAGCGTCGACTTTGCCGCCCCCCTCGGCTATGTTGAGCCCAGCGTGCGCGCCCCCAGCGGTGCCAGCAATAACTCCATGGCTGTCGATGGCAATAATAGCCGCCCGTCGAGCAGCATTGCCAAGGACATCCGCCAGAAGGAGGAGGCTGCCAAGAGCGAGATCTCCAGCACTCGTTTTGCTGCCTTCCGCGGATCCGGGTTCAGACTCAGCAGCTCTAATAAGGACAAGGCCGATGCACCGATGCCAGCGCCTAGGTCTTATGCCAGCATTCCCGATAATGACGCACCCGCCACAGAAACCTCTCGCATGGGCGCGGGTCAGGATCAGCCCGTGCCTTTGGACTTGCCTATTGGCACGCTGTTCTTTGGCTACGACTTTGTGCCGCCTCCGGGATCCGAGCTTGATGATAATATTGATAAGGAGGTAGACAAGTTCAAAGGCAAGGGCCAAGTGCTACGCCAGCGCCGCAAGCGCTAAGTAGTCCTGAGCAGGCGCTATACTGACTTTTTGCGACCAAGAGTCTGCTCGACTTTTTCTTTAGGCTGATTTCCCAACAGATGGACTCTTTGGGAAGAGCTTCCGCACCTTATGCATCTGCCATATGCCATATGCCGCTCCTGTCTATTGAGCCAAAGTAGTGATACCAGTTTTTTTTTTGGGACTGCTTAGGCCGCATGAGAAAGCACAAAGCCTAGTGTATTTACTACAGGTGTCGCATGGGGCCAGACCATGTACAACAAAATTCTGTTACTGCGTGTGCCATGGAAGAACTAGATGGATAACTGGACTCTTCTCTGCAGCACAACCACCAGAGCATTCTTTCTTTTATCGACTTCTTTTTAGCGGACATCGGTAACCCGGCTAGTCAAATGCCCCGCTGGGGAGAGATCTGCAGCTACCAAGTCGAAATAGGTCAATCGCGGAGCTTTGAGCAACATGAAAAAAAATAAAATCCTATCGCTTGCTTTAGCCAAGGGTCACCTTGTGTTGCCACACGTGTGGTGTGTGCCGCCACCCAATTCGCCTACTCGCCTTTTATCTTCATTCGCGCTACCAAGTCGGAGGGGGAGACATCTCAGTCGTCGGTATTACCAGTACACTCACCAAAAGAGAGGAGGAAGGGAGGGGGTACACAGCTGTTGTAAATGCCGGCGTTGGTCGTATAAAACGGCTGTGCCTGCCCCAAGAAGATAGGGAATGTTACTATCTCAGTTAGCCAGTCCCCCTTCTCCCCGTCCCATCGACTTTTCTCTTTGCTCCCGCTCTCTTTTCTCTCATATTATTCCATCTAGGGCCAGATGAGCTTCCACAACTCCAGCAGCGCTGCTGATATATCCGAGATCGAAAAGGCCCGGTTTGTCGATGATGCGGCTACAACCTCAGGTCTAGATATGGACCAGCGTGATCGCGAGTTGCTGCAGCGTCAGCGCGAGCTCGAAGACCTCGACAGCTCGACCAAGACCAACTGGGAGATGATCAAGAAACTCACTGTGTGCGGCGTGGCCTTTCTCAACGACGCATACGACATGTTTGCCATCAACATTGTCGCCATGATTCTTGGATTCGTCTATTACAACGACGCCACGGGGAGCGCAAAGAACACTGTGCCCAAGAAGTGGGACACGCTTATCAAGATCTCTGTGCAGATTGGCTGCCTCCTAGGCCAGCTCATCATGGGCCGCCTTGGCGACAAGATTGGGCGGACTACGGTCTACTCGGCTGGTCTGATGATTGCAATCATCACTACAATCGCCTCGGCGTTCTCGAGCAGCATGGTTCGCGGCTTCAACGTCTTTATTGTCTTGTTCATATGGCGCCTGCTACTTGGCTTTGGCATTGGGTCTGACTATCCATTGACGGCTACCATTGTCTCTGAATATGCCAGCGTGCACAACCGCGGTAAGCTTATTTCGGCGGTGTTTTCGTGCCAGGGCTTTGGAAACGTCTTGGCTCCTATCGTCGGCATTATAGTCACCGCATGCTTCAAGAGCAGCATCGACACCGACGTGCTGAACTTGGATTACGTCTGGCGCATTATTGTTGGCATTGGCTGCATTCCAGGAGTGGCCACTCTGTATTGGCGCCTGACAATGGAGGACTCTAAGCGCTTCCAGCTCGAGACTGCCAAGGCTGCTGCTGCCACAGCCGATGAAGAAATGCTGCGCGAAAAGCTCTTGGCCAAGCAGCAATATGCCGAGAGTCGTGGTATCGAGGCCAGCTCCGTAGCTCACACGCCTGTAGAGCCCACAGAAACATTTACTCCTACTATTCGCCGCGCCAAGACATTTACGCAGTATTTCAGCGAGTGGCGTCACCTCAAGGTTCTTTTGGGCACGTCTATCGCCTGGTTTGCGCTGGATGTGGCCTTTTACGGCATCAACCTCAACAGCTCTATTGTCATTGACGCTATTGGCTTTGCTGGCGACATTGTTAACGACAAGCCGTCACATTTTATCACTCGTAACTGCTTGGGCAATATCATCATCAACCTCCTCGGCTCTGTTCCCGGCTACTGGATATCGGTATTCACCATTGAGAAGCTTGGCCGCAAGAACATCCAGCTCATGGGCTTTGCTGCCTTGACAGTGCTCTACGTTGTCCTAGGCTTTGCCTATCATCAGATCTTGGACAACTCGGTGGCGGGCTTTATCGTGCTGTTTACATGTGCACAGCTATTCCAGAACTTTGGGCCCAACGTAACTACATTCGTTATTCCAGGCGAGGTCTTCCCTACTCGCTTCCGCTCGACAGCTCACGGAATCTCGGCAGCCATGGGCAAATTGGGCGCCATTGTTGCTCAGGGCGGCTTTATGCAGCTCAAGGACCATGGCGGCAAGAACGCCTTTATTGATCGTCTACTCCAAATCTTTGCGCTGTTTATGTTGATTGGCTTTTTCGTCACCTTTTGGATCCCAGAGTCCAAGGGAAAGACCCTCGAGGAGATTTGTGACGAGAGCGAGGAGTACTACTGAGCCAACTTTTAACAAAAAAATTCTGTATATCTTTCAACACTTAATGTAATGGTGCTTATCGCGTGTGCGCCTCCCCTCCCCCTTTTCGCCACATGGGCCGAAGCACAGGCCGGGAGTAGTCGTTTGGGGGAGAGAATGCCACAAGCATTGTAGTCGACTCCTGACTTGTGCATGTAGGGGTAGACTTTGACATTAGCACTATGTCGGTCATGCACACACATGCTGCACAAACCCTCGATTGTACCTGTCTGGGCATATAGAGCGCGTGACAAACTCTACCATTCTCTTTTAACCAGGCCAATCCGTATCCCCCGCATGCCCACGCCTCTACTAGGGCGAATAATAGCAAAAAGGCTCAAGCCACACGATGCTTGTTCGCGAAAAAAAAAGTATATTATCTAACAAGGCCGAGTGCCTAGATCACTCTCGTTTCTCACTTTTTTCGCATTAAAGGTCTCCAGGTTCTCTTTTGTCCGTCGCTTTTATACGTTTTCTACTTTTGCACTAGAATTACGCTCCATTCACCGCCATTGATTTTTCTTCTACTTTTATTGTACTTTTAGGCGTATTTACGGATATGCTACCGCTGGTTCACGAGATTGAAGCTCAAAAAGTAGAGCAGCAGTCATCAGCAAGCAGCGATTCAGTTCTATCCGATATGCACAAAGTCGTTAACACTGCAGAAGATGACCGTGCACAGGTGAATGCCGACCAAGAGCTACTGCAGCGCCAATACGAGTTAGCACAGCTCGACCGCACATCCAAAGCCAACTGGGAGATGATCAAGAAACTCACTGTGTGCGGCGTGGCCTTTCTCAACGACGCATACGACATGTTTGCCATAAACATTGTCGCCATGATTCTTGGATTCGTCTATTACAACGACGCCACGGGGAGCGCAAAGAACACTGTGCCCAAGAAGTGGGACACGCTTATCAAGATTGCCGTACAGATTGGCTGCCTCCTAGGCCAGCTCATCATGGGCCGCCTTGGCGACAAGATTGGGCGGACTACGGTCTACTCGGCTGGTCTGATGATTGCAATCATCACTACAATCGCCTCGGCGTTCTCGAGCAGCATGGTTCGCGGTTTCAACGTCTTTATTGTCTTGTTCATATGGCGCCTGCTACTTGGCTTTGGCATTGGGTCTGACTATCCATTGACGGCTACCATCGTCTCTGAATATGCTAGCGTGCACAACCGCGGTAAACTCATGGCAGCAGTATTTTCGTTCCAAGGGTTTGGAAATGTCCTGGCACCCATCGTGTCGATAATAGTCCTTGCCTGCTTTGCACAAAGCATCGATCATGATGTTCGGAGTTTGGACTATGTCTGGCGCATTATTATTGGCGTTGGATGCATCCCGGGTGTATCCACATTGTACTGGCGCTTGATTATGACTGACTCAGAGCGCTTCCGACGCGTTAATGACAGAGCCCTCGGCCCTAGCGACGAGTCAACCACGGTTGATACTGAGAGCGAAAAACTGTTCGCGCAGCAGGCTTCAACTGGCAGTGCGTCGCCAGCAGCAGAAGAGCTGCCAGCAGCAGAAGAGCCGCCAGCAGCAGGTGCACGGGAAACAGTGCTTGCTATCCCAGATGAAGTGCGCCCACGACGCGCAAAGACCTTTGTACAGTACTTCAGCGAGTGGCGCCACCTCAAAGTCCTCCTGGGGGCCTCGATTGCTTGGTTTTCTCTCGATGTGGCCTTTTACGGCATCAACCTAAACAGCTCAATTGTTATAGGAGCAATTGGGTTTGCTGGCGATATCCGAGCCGACCAGCCATCACGCTACATCATCCGAAACTGCCTGGGCAACATCATCATCAACCTCCTCGGCTCCGTTCCGGGCTACTGGATATCGGTATTCACAATTGAGCGACTTGGTCGAGTGCGAATTCAGTTGCTGGGGTTTGCGGCGCTCACTGTCTTGTACTTGATTCTGGGGTTTGGGTATCACCAGATATTGGACAAGTCCTCGGGAGCGTTTATCTTTCTATTTTCACTGGCTCAGTTGTTTCAGAATTTCGGGCCCAACGTTACGACTTTTGTCATTCCAGGCGAGGTCTTCCCCACGCGCTTCCGCTCAACGGCACATGGCATTTCAGCGGCCATGGGTAAATTGGGTGCAGTTGCTGCACAGGGCGGCTTCTTTCAACTGAAGGATATTGGAGGCAAGGATGAGTGGATCAACCGCCTGCTGCAGATCTTTGCCTTGTTTATGCTCCTAGGGTTCTTGGTGACGTTTTGGATTCCAGAGTCCAAGGGCAAGACCCTCGAAGAGATTTGCGATGAGCGCGAAGAGTTTTATTAACACATTAACATTTTTTGGGTTTGGATAATGTGGGTGGGCGGCATAAAGTAGGAGTTTATTATAGAATGAGGGGGAAAGCGTAGGCGAAATGGGTATTTGAAATGAGAGGCAGTGATTTATAACATTAAAAGCGGTTCGGCGACAGAGTAAAGGAGGATTTACGTCGAAAGCATGAGGCAGGCGAGTCATTAGCGTGATTTGGCGGGGAGCGAGTTAGGACATGTAGCTTTAATTATAATAGGTAGCGAGATAAAAAAAAAAGAGAGAATGTGCGATAACAGGGGAAAAGGGGGGGGGGAATGAGGAAGAAGAGGGATAGATTCGCACATGCAGCCGGAGATAGGAGAGAAACGATGGCTTGTCCTTTTTATATTCTCACCAGCACACTTTGCAGCATGTGTACCTTGAACACAAGTGCCCACCACCTTCCGGCAGGTGACAAGCACTAATACAAAAAGGATGGACGTATGTTGCCTTTGTCTTTCTCGTGACACTGCAGTACATGACATCTCCCCCTCCCCTTATCCTTACAAAGTGGGAAAAACAAAAAAAAACGAATCCCAAGGGAAGGTGATTTCTGAGCATTGTCCCCCTGAAAATAGATCTCAGGGGCCTTGTCTACCTTTCTTGAATCCACAATATCAATTTTTTTTGAAGTAAAAAAGGATGGCACTATTACAAAAGCGAGCGGGCTACGACAAAGTAGGAGACTATTTGTACTCGCAGGATCTCTGCGTCGGAGTATTCGACGGAACCAACTACGATAGTGGGACATGCACGGCAGCCAATCTCACGTCGAGTGATGCGCGGTATCCAACTAGCACGATGATTATTCGCGACAACATTGTAGAAAGAAACATTGGGTACCTAGCCGGCGTATTGCAAAACCTGACGCAAGTAACGCAGGCACAGTGCGTCATGACTGGAGTAAACACAACAGCGTGCTGGCTCTGGGATGGTGGGCTCCAGCAGTGTCAGAGTCGCTGCTTTTATGATACGGCCAAATACGTGAGAACAGATTCGTGCAATCGCACCGAACCCGTCGATGGCTCGTATGTTGTCTATGTGAGGCGCTCGGACTTTTCTCCTGTCTCTGGCGCACGCACTGGTATTCCTGGTGTAAAGCGAGTGGTTTTGGTAGGCTGCTTGGTATTAGCAATGGTGTTTGGAATAAGTTAAGATAAAGTTGCTAGTTGTTGTTGTTGTTGTTGTTGTTGTTGTTGTTGTTGTTGTTGTTGTTGTTGTTATCGTTGTCGTCAGCCCATCTGATAGCTGTGACACGCATCGGTGAGTCGGGGTCGTTGTCTGCGCTGCTGGTGCTCGTTTCGCTGCCATGCTTGCGGATGCGAAGGCGAGCAGGGAACCGGGGCCAGGCATCGCTATCGATAATTTTCTTGTGTTTTAGCTCGCGTGCCCTCTCGCGATGTGCCCTATCGGCCTCGCGCGCTTCCCACTCGACCTGGCGCTGAGCTTCGGAGCTCCGTTGGCGGCCAACGAGCGCGTTGTAAATAGGAGCGATGTTAAAGAAATCCATACTTGAAGAGTCGTTAAAAGAAGAAAAAGACGCAAAGAAAGAAAAATCTACACTCATCTACATCAAGCCATTGTCACGCGCAAAAATGGGTGGGCGTACTATCAGTGCAGGAGTCAGGTGACATATAATAGAACGTCCATCTCTCTTGAGAGCTAGTAGTCTCCGTAGTCGTCGCCATCAACAAACCCGTCGTTGTACCCTTCATTGTAGCCGCTCTGCTGACCAGCCTCAAAGGCCTCGTAGCGCTCCTCACGCTCGTGGTCCCTAAACTCGTTGATGGCGAATGCGCCAAGAGCACCGGCAGCCAAGCCCGACACTAGCGGATTCTTTTTGAAAAAGCTCTGCTTCTGAGGGCTCTGTACGTACACTACCTGAGGTTGAGATGGAGGTGGAGGCTGCTGTTGGTACATTTGCTGCATAGGCGGTTGATGGTACGATTGTTGCATAGGCGGTGGTGGCGGCGGCTGAGAGTAGTTTTGCTGCATAGGTGGTGGTGGTGGTGGTGGTGGTGGTGGCGGCGACTGCTGTTGGTAGTATGGAGGCCGTTGCTGTGGTTGCTGCTGGGGACGATACTGTGAGGGCCGCGCCTCACGCTGCTGAAAATACTGTTGCTCCTGCTGCTGAAATGACTGCTGGCGAGGGTCTTCCCACTGGGAGCGACCAGTGGCGGTATTAACAAAAAAGTAGCGGTTGTAGTTGGGGTCAAACTGGGCAATAAAGCCCGGAGGCAGAGGAGGATTAGTCATCAGCAAGGGTAAAAAGAAAAAAGGTGGGTGGGAGAAGAGAGAGGAGGCAAGAGACATGTTTTAATCCCCGCTTTTTGAAGAAGCACATGGAGGTAATTGGCGATTGATGATTTGATCAACAGGCGGAGAAGACCACGAAAGGGAATGGGCTTGTATTCTTTTTTTTTTCCTCTTTTTCCTTTCTCTTTGGTTTTATTTTACTCGTTCCGATAATATTCTGTTGTTTTTGTCAAATGGGTAAACGAATCTTGCACGTTACTGGGTTTAGCCGCGATACGCGTGCTCGTGAACTTGCTCACGCCTTTGAGCGGTAAGTGGCTTTTTGCGATTACTCTTTATATTTGAAAAAGGAACTCTGCTAATGAGCCAGAATTTTCATGTAGTTTTGGACGACTTGTTCGCTGCGATATTCCCGGAGCCCGCTTCAACTCCCAGCCGTAAGTACACTTACCTCTCTCTCGCCCTAACCCTCTAAGACCCGACCGACATCAACGACAACGTCGACTCGGTCTTGACTCCCTCTCACTCGCGTTCGCCCTATCTTTTTTTGCTGATTAGGTGTGTAGTCAGCGTGCTGTATCCACTGTTGATAATGGGAGGTACTACTAATAAGCTTGTGTAGGTTTGCGTTTGTGGAGTATGAGGAGAGCCGCGACGCGTCGGACGCCTATGACCGCATGCATGACACGTATGTGGGCGACCGGCGCATCGGCGTGCAGTGGGCCAAGCGCCCGCCAGCCCGGTCGTGGCGCTTCGACGGCGGCAGCGACGATAGGACGCGTAGCAACCATCGCTCCCGCTCCCGCTCCCCCTCCTACCGCAGCAGCCGCCGCCGTGGCGGCCGCAGCCGCAGCCGCGACAGCCGCAGCCCCCCTCGCGATGGCCGCAGCCACAGGAGGCCCTCCCAGCCGCGCCGCCCGCCGTCCGTGTCGCGCTCGCCCCCGCGCCACGCCCGCCGCCGCGACGACTCCCCCAATCCACGTGACCGCTCGCCCAGGCCGCGCCGCAGCAGCTACTCGCGCTCGCGCTCGCCCCACGCCAAGCCCAAGGACGACGACGACGACGACGCTGCCGCCGCGCCCCCTATGGACGTCGATGCGCTGCGCCCGGCTGACGAGCCGATGGGCGCCCATGCCGATGGCCCTGCCGCTGACGATTTGGAGGACTAAATATATAAAAGTAGGGTCCAATAAACTTCTGCTGTTCTTTATCTTCCCGGGGACATTGCATTGCATGTGGTCATTAGGCTGGGTTTTGGTGGCTTTGACTTGTCAATGGAAAGCATAATGTATACCGCGTGGTCCATGGAACAATCTATATTCCACTATATTGGCCGAGACACTGCTGTGGAGGAGGTACTTTAGCGAAGAAATGTCAGGTAGGCGTTTTTTCTCCACACATTTTTTGTGCATACTTTCCTCCACACCAATATTTTTGTCTATATCCCTGCCTGGTTTACTTGCTTTTTAGTGTGCCACGCCTCTCCTCTCTCCCTTTTTGAAGAGATTGTGAATGATATACGCCTCTTTCATTGTAGTCCTACTTTGTTTAATCTCCTTTGTTGATTGATGACCCGTGTGAGTGAACAGCATATTATTTTTTCTACCCTTGGTTTATATTGGCTTTTTTTCTTCTCTATTCGCTATATTTTTTGGAAACTCTGATATGCCTAATAGACTGCGCACAGACGAGTTGCGGCCTGTGCTATCGCCAGTGCCAGATGACTCGTTTTCGGATATTCCTTCGGACCAATGGAAAACTCCCGATACGCTTGGCCTAGAGGCGAGTAGCCAGGCCCAGATATTTTACTTTGCCAACGACGAAAAGGCCGCCACCACCACCACATCAACCTGCACACCACAGCTCAGCAGCATCGACCGACTCCACAAGCAGACGGAGGCAGACGAAAAGCAAGGCAATGAGGAGGAGGAGGAGGAGGAGGATTCGCCCTACGACTTGGTGCGCTGCGCAGTATCTAATAGGGATACGCCGGAGATGTACTCCTTGACTTTTCGCGTGTGGATTCTGGGCATATTTTTCACGGGCATACTGAGCTTTGTCAACCAGTTTTTCTTCTACCGCCAGAACCAGCTCTCTCTCGGCGGCTCTGTCGTGCAGCTGCTGGCATTCCCTGCGGGCTATGTTTTATCGCGGGTATTGCCGACGCGCCAGTTTACTACGTTTGGATTCAAGTGGTCGATGAATCCAGGGCCCTTTAATATCAAAGAGCACGTCTTGATATCCATTTTCGCCACGGCGTCGAGTGGCTCGCCCTATGCTATCGATGTGGTGACGATCAAGAAGATCTGGTACAAGAGCGATTTGGGATTCGTGGCGAGTATGCTGTTTATTCTGACGTCACAACTAATGGGCTACAGCTTTGCGGGGCTTACGCGCCAGTTCCTCGTGTACCCTGCAGCTATGATCTGGCCCGCAACGCTGATTAGCGTGACGTTGTTTCGTACGTTCCACGAGGTGCAGAATTTCGGTAGTCGGCTGACTCGCACTCGCATGTTCTGGATGTGCTTTACGGGGAGCTTTCTGTGGTACTTTGTGCCCAATTTTATTGCGCCGGCACTCAGCTACATCGCCATTCTCTGCTACATTGCGCCGCACAACGTCATTGCCCACCAGCTTAGCGACGCTTACAACGGGCTGGGCATGCTTAATTTTACGCTGGACTGGTCGACCATCTCCTCCAACATGGGCTCGCCTATTGCCTATCCGTGGGCTATGGCGTGCAACCTCTTTGCCGGGTTTGTCATTGTTATGTGGATCATTACGCCTATCGGGTACTACTCTAATACGTGGGGCACGGGCAACTTGCCCATCTACACTGCGCACTTGTTCCGCGCTAACGGCTCGACCTACGACATCCACCAGATCATGACGCCTGATCAGCACCTGGACCTGGCCAAATACGCGGCCTATGGACCCGTACGAATGACGTTTCAGTTTGCCATCTCGTATGGCATTGGGTTCGCCGCTATCATTACGCTGCTCGTGTACATCGGGCTGCACTACGGCCAGGAGATTTACCAGCGAGTGCGCCAGTCCCGTGAGATGGATGAGGACATTCACATGCGTCTGATGCGCCACTACAGGGAGGTCCCGCACTGGTGGTATATCATGCTGTTTGTCGTGACGTTTACAACGTCTATTATCATCTGCGAGGTCTACCACATGATGCCCTGGTACTGGGTGGTCGTGTCGACGGTGGTGCCGCTGGTGTTTACTATTCCGATTGGCATTATCCAGGCTATCTCGAATCAGCAGCCCGGGCTCAACGTCATCACCGAGTTTATCATTGGCTACGGCATGCCTGGAAACCCAATCGCCAACGTGACATTCAAGGTGTACGGATACATTACGATGACGCAGGCGCTCAACTTGGTTAGCGACTTGAAGCTCGGCCATTACATGAAGATCCCGCCGCGGCACATGTTTATCGTACAGCTGGCTGGCACCCTGCTGGCGTCGTTTATTGAGCTCGCAGTGGCGTACTGGCTAATGAATACGGTCAAGAATATCTGCACGCCAGAGGGGTACCCCTTCACTTGCATCTCGGCCAATACGTTCTACTCGGCCTCCGTGCTCTGGGGTCTAATCGGGCCCGGCAAGCTGTTTGGCACGACTAGTCCATATCACCCGGTCCTCTATCTGTTCTTTGTCGGCGCCTTGCTGCCCGTACCGATTTGGTACTTGCAGCGGCGGTATCCGACGAGCGCCTGGCAGTATGTCAATGTGCCCGTGGCCATTTCAATTGCGGGAGCCATGCCGCCAATGCCTGCGGCAAGTGTTGTCAATTGGTTTATCGGGTGCTTTGTATTTAACTACGTGATCCACAAGTATCGCAATACGTGGTGGCAAAGGTATGCATTCTCGTTGTCGGCGGGCTTGGACTCTGGTCTGGCTATATCGGGAATCGTGCAATTCGGCCTCTTTACCAAAGCAACGATGCCTGCATGGTGGGGCTCGGACGCCAACCACTGCAAGCTGGCAGCCAGCGGTGGCTTTTTGAATAGGCCCAAATCCTAGATGGGATTGTTCTTTTTCGCGGGAGATGTGGCATAATGGTTTATTTTGTTTATTATCGTTTTTTAAAGGTAAATTTTTTTCATATTCTCTCTACTCTTGCCATTTATTTTTGCAATATCTTCTAGAGCTCTCTTTATCACCGGTATGACTGTTGCTAGCACAGTTCCAAATTGCATCCACGAGCTGACTATACTCGATGGCAACCCAAGCAACCGCACAAACTTGCAGTTTGTATTCTTTTATCTAGCCAACGGGAGCAATATGCGCCAGGAAATGTCGGTGCGTATGCGAGCGGCGTTCTTTAAGGCCATGTCGCACTACCCGATTCTCTACGGCGAGCTACAGTGGCAGAAGCAAGCAGTGCGCATCGTAGTCAGCGACGACAGCCAAGTCTCGCTGAAGCCGCGCTACGACGAGTACGACGCTACTGAGCGAGTTGCCGACATTGCTGCGGCAAACTACAACTGGTCCCAGTGGCCCAAGGAGCTGCTCAGCGTGTGCCCCGTGCGGCATCCATATGGATCTGCACCAGAACTGCCGCTGGTGCACGTTGTCGTGACATGGCATCCCGACGGCATGGGCTTTCTCGTGTCGATTGACCACTCTGTAGCCGACGGCGTTGGTCTGGGTACGCTGCTCAACCAGTGGGCAAGCATCGTGCGAGAGGGCCGTATCTTGCTGCCAGTGGACTCAGACCATGGCGCCGTGTACCAAGAGCTCGTGAGCTCGGTTTCAGAGCCGCAAGGCGATTGGCTCGTTGACTACGTCGACTCTCTGCCCGAGGTGCCGCCTGCTGTGGCGGGCAAGGAGCTGGAGGACAGTGTGGCTATTTCCCACACGAATCCACGTGCGCCGCGCCAAATCGAGCTGGCTCTGCGGCAGAATGCGCATGCCATGCGAGTGACGCCCGAAGCCATGCAGAGACTGCTCGACGACAGCCCGCAGCCCGCATCGGCTATCCGACTGGCCTATGCGCTGATGTGGCAGCGCTATATTGCGGCCATGTCGACTGCGGCCATGTCGACTGCGGCTGATTCTCTTGACCAACTGTGCTTGATCAACGTCATTCACAGCTCGCGGCACTTGGTGGGTCGCCCGCACTATATTGGCAATGCCGTGTGCCCCGTCTACTCGCAGAGCACGCTAGACAGGCTGCTGGCGTCGCCAGTAGGCGCCATTGCTGCAGATATCGGGCAGAATATGCATGCGGTGACGGGGTCGCAGTGGCTGGCGTTTACGCAGATGATCAACGACCCAGCGAGGCAGGCAAAGTTCTACACAATCTTTGCCAACCCCGACGCCTTGCAGCTGACTATATCGAATGTCTCGCGAGTGCCGTACTTTGGCGTCGACTTTGGGTTCGGCGCGCCTAGCCATGTCACTCTTTACCCAATGGTTATTCCTGGGTTCGCTGTGTGGCTGCCGCTCGGCCCCGAGGGCGGCTTGCACATTGTGTGGAACGTGCCTGAACCCATCTTTAATGTGCTAAGGCGTGATTGCAAGTTGACTCGCTACGTCGAGGTTCTCTTCTAACCCCTAATATACCTCTCCAGGCCGGCCCTCATGCGGGCATCGGCCAAGAACAGCCTGATGACCCTAGTCATCAGGGGCTGATCTGATTGGCAGCTAATTGATCATCACGTGGGATGACAAGGTGCACTCATTAGCCCTCCTGGGCGGCAAGACAGGTGGTGGGGCTGTAGCATCAGCGGCAGCAACTTTCTCTTCTGCTATAATTTAAATTGCACAAACCAATCGTTTTTTTTATTTTTTTAGCCAGTCAAATCAGCAATCGCCACCATCCGAACCATGAATCCAGAATAGTAAGAATTCAACAAAGCCTTGTGCTCTTTTTCGTGTCGCTCTTGCTCGAATCAGACACTAATTTTTTCCACGCTTTCTGCTTGTAGCGACTACCTATTCAAGCTTTTGCTTATTGGCGACTCGGGAGTGGGCAAGTCGTGCCTATTGCTGCGGTTTGCGGACGACACTTACACGGAGAGCTACATCTCGACGATTGGAGTAGATTTCAAAATCCGCACAATCGAGCTGGAGGGGAAAACAGTAAAGCTGCAAATCTGGGACACTGCGGGCCAGGAGCGGTTCCGTACAATTACCTCGTCGTACTACCGCGGAGCCCATGGCATCATTGTCGTCTATGACGTGACAGACAACGAGACGTTTGGCGACGTGAAGCAGTGGCTGCAGGAGATTGACCGGTACGCGTCGGAGGGCGTCAACAAGCTACTGGTGGGCAATAAGAGCGACTTGGAAGACGCGCGCCAGGTCGACTACACTGCGGCGAAGGAGTTTGCTGACGCCCTGGGCATCTCCTTTTTGGAGACATCGGCGAAGAACTCGACGAACGTTGAGCAGGCCTTTTTGACCATGGCGAAGCAGATCAAGGACCGCATGGGCGCGTCGAATGTCGGCCATGCTGCGGGCGCCCAGGGCGCGCAGCACAAGAAGCAAGTCAACCTGTCGCAGGCCCAGAGCGTGCAGCAGGCGGGCTCAGGCGGGTGCTGCTAAACCCCCTAACTCCTCCCCACTCTTACATTTTTTTTACTTGTTGCTTTCTTTCTACCTATTTATAATACAAGTCACATGCCGACCACTACGCTAAACAGGTGGTATACGTCGTCGGAGTCTGCCACTCCCACGCGAGCCTGGCACTTGCTGCACTCGACAAGCCGAAACACTTCGGCATCCTTTGGCGTCTGCTCGGTCTTGGGCTCCAGCAGTCCACGCGGTCCATAAACAAACACCTGGTCGTCACGAATCTCGCAGTGCTGAGCTGACAGGGCGCGAAACTGCTCAGAAAATCGGGCATGGCGCTGACACACAAAGCAGATCTGTGTTAGGCACTGTGGGCATGACAGAACTGCGTCGGTTTTGCTGCCTCTTAGCAGCTCGCTCTCCGCCCACTTTGCGTCTCGCTCGTCTGCCCCGTCGTCGTACATGTAGTCCTCTGCAGTCTTTTCCATTTTAAGAAAATATTTATGTAAGCGATATTAATTTTCCGATAAGCTCCGGCAGAAGCCCCTTGTGAAAGAGGGGCTTGTTGGAGCTTGTGAGTTTATGAGTTTATGCATTTATGGTTCCCAGACCAATCATCCGGCGCACCATTGCAGCGAGCAGGGCCAGCCCAGCCAACAGCGTGATGTGCAAAGACGTCGCATCGTAGAGCCACATGCGCGCATACGACCATCTGCCAATCAGCGCATAAGTGCGCCCAGCCGAGCGAGTGTCTCCAATGCAGCGCAGTGCGGCGTCGCAGACCTGGTCAACTTCGAGCATTAGCGCCGGGTACACGGTCGGGTTATTCTGGAGCTTTGGGTTGTTCATGACCATGGGAGTACGCACGTAGTATGGCGCCACAGCGCAAACTCGAATCTGTGGTGCCAAGAACCGACTGGCACGAGTCAAGTGGATCAACCCCGCCTTTGCCGCACCATAAACTTCGCCACCACGGTTCGGCACAAGCCCGCCCATTGACGCCATGTGTACTACTACGCCCGAACGGCCTGCTGCCTGCACGTGCTTGACAAACACTCGCGTAGCCTCTATTGGCGCCCTCAGGTTAACATCAAGCATTGCTGACAGTTGCTCAAAGGTTTCATCATCGTATAAAGTCGCTGGCGAGGCTATTCCTGCGTTGTTGATAAGTATGTCGGCTGTGTGTCCATATTCTTCTGCTGCCCACTCTAGCATCCGTGTAATATCTGATCCACGCCGCAGGTCCGCCATCAAGTATGCTGCCACGCGCTGCCCAGCTCCACTGTTGAGCTCGTCACAAAGCGACGTGGCCCCATCACTGTCGCTACTACAAACATCTACTAGTGCCAGGCGTGCTCCACGCTCAGCCAGCCGCACTGCTAGGCGCCGCCCAATGGCCCCAAGCGCTCCAGTCAATACCACGACCTTGCCACTAACGTCATATGCCGGCTGTGAGCTGCAAAAAAGCATAGTCGAGTAAAAATAAATAATCAAGCAAAAAACGTCCTACAGAAACAAAAAAGGTGTTTTCCTCATCAGTAGGCTGCTTGTTGGGCGTGTGAATAGGCCACCCTGGAGTTTCCCAGCAAGCCACATCAAGCAAACAATGCAAAGCGATTAGTAGGTTAAGTTGGTCCCTGTTGCTCTGCACCTATAGAGCCTATGTTCTAGGCATTATTATTCCAAAACCCTGTACTAATAAAAGAATAAAAAAATAAAATGATACAGAAACATAAAACGGGCAGCTGGTATGCAAAATGTTGCTCAATCTCTAACCCAGCGCTCTACACCCTTGCTGTGACGCCAAAATAAACAGGTGGCGTCACATGACTGTTAGCCTACTGTGGGACGCGCAATCATGACGATGGATGTGTACCCCACTTGCAAATGGAAAGGTTAGGGATACCACGTGTTGGTTTCATCATGTACAGATATCCATATGGCAAGTGGGGTAACTATAAAAGGCGCCATTCTGTTGCCTAAAATGAATAGAAGTCTTTAGCTTTCACTGATATGAATCTCAACACGTAAACCTATTCACTAGCTTTATTCATAATTACACTTGCTGTAGTAAAAAATATACTAAGACTTGCCCTTTCTTATTGGGTAAATGTGGCAACGCCACTCTATTTATACTAAACATTTACTACTAATAGACGTCTTTTCCATGAGTCGTTGACTTCCCCTGTATTACTACCATTATTTGTCTGTGTGCGTGTACTAATCTTTTCTGCTCGTGCCTTCAATGTCCGTGTGCTGGCGATCAACGCAAGCTTCACCTATAATATCACGTGGTTTTGATATCACACTTGCGTAATAATCGGAAAGTATCCCTGCAGCGACAAAGTCTCTTGTTTTCTGTTTCTGGAAAAACTGGATCCCACGTGTTTCTTGGATGTTGGCTGCTTTTTAAACAAAAGTATGCAGCTGACTTGGCAAGTACGATTTCCTATTCAGCATCTTTCCACTCATGTTGGATACTCAAAAGGCATGCCTGTATTGCGCGTTTCTCCATTCTTTTTAATCGGAATGATTTAAAAGCCATACATTTTCTAGTCCTTTTTGCTTCTGTAGCAATCACACTTGTTTCTCTGTCATCAATTGTTTTAACTACTCATATAACACGCAGTAGCTACAATGCTTAGGCTTGTGGTCTTTTGTGAAAATAAGAAAGAGCTAGCATTTCTAAGAAACCTAGACTATGACAGCATTGAGGATATGGCAGATGCATATTCATCCTTGGCTGAAGCTTCTGCAGAAAAGAACAAATCCTTTTATGTTATTGAAGAGAGCACGTGGATATCCCTTGGAAATAGCCTCATTCAAACTAGTTTATCTGTTGATCAACTGACAGTCTTTCTGTTCTATGGAACTAATGAAGGCTATGATGCAGTGATGTTGCAAGCTGGGTATAATTTTAGGCAGCTATGGGAAGATGCCAATACAAAGTATACACAATCATGCTCAAGTCATAATAGTGGCATCATCTGGGGGCACACTGATGGAGAATCAATCATTTCTGTGGCTAAGAGAGAGATTGAAGAAAGCAGCATTATTAGCAAAAAGGTGCCTAGAACACTTGAAGAAGATGTGATGGATGATTATTGATGCTGCTTGTTCGCTGTTGATCCTCATATTCCATTTGGGATAGAGATTCACATTAGATCACGTGACTCCTCTTGTGTTGTGGACATCATTGCCTTGATGCACACGATCTAAAGCCAACTCTTCTTTCTTTGGTTCTACACTCTCACATTTACCTCTCTATATTTACTATTTATTAAATATACTTGAGAAACGTGAGTTAGAAGAGAGGGTTAGAAGAAGAGAGGGGGGTTAGAAGAGAGAGAGGGGGGTTAGAAGAGGGGGGGTTAGAGAGAGGGGGGTTAGAGAGAGAGAGAGAGGAAGGTTAGAAGAGAGAGAGGGGGTTAGAAGAGAGAGAGGTTAGAGAGAGGGGTTAGAAGAGGGGTTAGAAGAGAGAGGGGTTAGAAGAGAGAGAGAGAGAGAGAGGGGTTAGAAGAGAGGGGGTTAGAAGAAGAGAG
>JANBSU010000057.1:62023-89447 GCA_027578835.1 Coemansia sp. RSA 2050 | reverse complement strand
GTCAAAGGCCCACCGAGCTGTGGCCGCCCACCAGGGAGAATTCCTCTGGTTGAACGCCTTTGTTGTGAACTGAGCAACGTTTTTTATAGTTAGCTAGGAAAAAACCATTAACTTTTTAAACACATTTAAAGGATTCCCTTCTCCTCTCTAGTCATGTAAAAGTTGGCGTGTTAGTCCAATGCGCAATAGCTGCTGTAGTATAGCGGTAAAACTCCACGTTGTGGCCGTGGCGTCCCAGGATCGACTCCTGGCAGCAGCATTCTGGTGTCTTGGGTTTGATATCCACGACTTCCCTTTTTCTTTTTTCTCGGTTTATTGCTTTTTCCAATCTATTAGACTCAGTCATCATAATTTCTCTTTTTCTTCTGCGCTATTCAGATCACGTTGGTCGTTGACAAGGTTCACACTCGGTGCCTCAACAGACGCTCGCTCATAAAGCAGCTCACGCCCCGAGCATTTGGGTAGACAACACGGCTCCTCGCGTATAGAGCAGTGCCTCTTCTCTTTCGCAGGATCGCTTAATCAGCTGCTACTAATTTTTTCCCGCAAGGCCTTTTTCCAACAGCCAGCACTCAATAGCTTTTTGTGTCCGGGATACTAATGGGTATCAATAAACAATTTTCTTCTTTTTCTTCTTTTCCATGCTTGACTTTGCAGGGCACCAGGTGTCTCTTCCCAGCAACGGGTTCCTCGGCGCCTGCACAGACGTTGATGCCTATGACAAGCTGAACCGCATCGGTGAGGGCACATACGGCATAGTCTACCGCGCCCAACACCGAAAGTCAAAGAGCATTGTTGCATTGAAGCGCATGCGAGTAGATGTTGGCAACAGCAACAGCCACGGCCTACCGCTGTCCAGCTTCAGAGAGATTGCCCTGCTGAAGCGAATGCGCCACAAAAACATTGTCAGCGTGCTGGAAATCGCTGCCGGCCACAGCATCGACTCCATCTTCATGGTCATGGAGTTTTGCGAGTGCGACCTTGGCTCGCTGCTCGACAGCATGCACACACCCTTTTCGCCCTCAGAGGTCAAGAGCCTCCTGCACCAGCTCCTCTCCGGCCTTGAGTACTGCCACTCACACTCTGTCATCCACAGGGACTTAAAGCTCCCAAACGCCTTGCTGACAAGATCGGGCCAGCTCAAAATCGCAGACTTTGGACTTGCCCGCCTGTTCCACAAGCCTGCTCGCCCAATGACCCCGCAGGTCGCCACCCTGTGGTACCGCGCCCCAGAGCTCATCTTTGGTGCAACAGAGTACTCTCCCGCAATCGACCTGTGGTCTGCCGGCTGCATCTTTGGCGAGCTGCTAACACACCGCCCATTCATGCCTGGCAAAACTGAGCAAGAACAAGTCGACCTCATTGTAGACATGATAGGTGCCCCAACAGAGCGCATCTGGCCTGGATTCCAACAGCTACCCGTGGCCCCACTGCTGCACATTGCAAACAACAAGCCATTCAACAACCTCAAGCTCGCTGTACCCCACGTCTCCACAAACACCACCCTCCTGCTCAATGCCCTCCTCACCTACAACCCAAGCAAGCGCCTATCTGTACACGCCGCCCTCGACCACCCCTACTTTTACGAAATGCCAACTGGTACGTATCATTTATTTATGCGCTGGTTTTTGGCAATGTGGCGCTGACTCTTAACGTGTAACTGTAGCAACTCGCCCGGTAATCAAGTGAGAGATGTGAGGCCTTTGTAAGTGGAGGTGACGAGGTCATCTGACCTGGCAATCTGCACTTCCTAGTCAGCGCAACTGGGTAAGGGGGGAGAGTACTATTCCTTCTCTACTTCGTTTTTTTTCTTTCTTTTTTTTTCGTTGCTTTATTCCCAAGACGCTCTACAGTTCTCCTGTCATGACTGTGCACCAGTTCAACAAACACACCAGCACTCCTGTCACTTGCTCTTCGTACGCTCGCCACTATCTGACCAAGCACGTCCAAGTTCCCCACGACTCGCAGGCCGCCACCAACGTAGTAATGACCAAGCAGAGCGAGGCTACCAAGGACATTACGACGGCGCAGCTCAGTAGCTACAAGTAAGTATGCAGCTTGCTAGAGTGTCGAATATGAACTTGAAAGAGCCATGCAAGCTGATGCTTTGCTTGCTATCCAGCTACATAGGGATGAATTTGACAGCGATGTCAAGAACAAGCTAGCTACGCTGACTATCTCGCGCGAGTCGTACACCAATGCCCTGGAAAACCGCGAGGTAAGCATTCTTGTAGTTTTGTTTTTCCTTGAAGCTTAACGGGCCCAGCTAATAATGCCTCTGTTTTTGGCGAGTAGGTCTTTTTGGAGCATCCACCCGTGTTTTCAAACAAGCTGGCCATCGATGCGCCGATAACCAACCAGTTTAGCAGCGGGCGATGCTGGCTGTTTGCCGGTCTGAACATGCTCCGGTTAAAGATGATGAAAGAGTACAGTTTGGACTCGCTGGAACTCTCGCAGCCATACCTGTTTTTCTATGACAAGCTGGAAAAGTCCAACTGGTTCTTGGAAAACATCTTGGCCACGCTGGATGACGAGCTCGACGGGCGCGTAGTGCAGTACTTGCTCAAGGACCCGATTGGCGATGGCGGCCAGTGGGACATGTTTGTCGCACTTATTGAAAAGTACGGCGTCGTTCCCAAAGAGTCTTACCCCGAGACGTACCACACGTCAAACTCTGGCCAGATGGACAACTTGGTGACGTCGCGGCTGCGCGAGTACGCCAAGATTCTGCGCAACGAGCACGCTCAGGGCAAATGCGTCACCCAGTTGCGCGCACACAAGAGACACATGTTGGAGGAGGTGCACCGGATCATGGCTATTTCGCTTGGCCACCCGCCAGAGAAACTTACTTGGGCGTTCTACGACAAGGACAAAAAGTTCCACGAGTTCAAGGATATTACTCCTCTGCAGTTCTACAGGGACAATGTCAAACAGGACTGCACCAACACCGTGTCGTTGATCAACGACCCTCGCAACGACTATATGAAGAAGTACACGGTCGATTTGCTGGGCAACGTGGTGGGAGCCGAACAGGTGCACTATATCAACTTGCCCATAGAGGAAATTAAGCGCTATGCGGCGGCGGCCATCAAGGCAGGGCGCCCAGTGTGGTTTGGGTGTGACGTTGGCAAGTGCCACTCGCGCAACAAGGGCATGATGGACCCCGATCTCATCGACTATCGGACGGCGTTCAACTTTGGCCCGAGCACGTCAAAGGCTGAGCGGCTCCAGTATGGCGAAAGCTTGATGACGCACGCAATGGTCCTGACGGGCGTACACGTTGATGGCGACCAGGTCGTCCGCTGGAGGATTGAGAATTCGTGGGGCAAGGACTATGGAAACAGCGGGTACTTGACGATGACTGACAAGTGGTTCGACGAGTATGTCTACCAGATCGTTCTTGAAAAGGATGACCTACCCAAGAAGGTCCTGGCTGTGCTTGACCAGGACGCTGTTGTTCTGCCGCCCTGGGATCCCATGGGTGCGCTGGCAAAGTGAACAATATTTTATTTACTGCCTGTGTTCCAAATATTCAATATACTGCTATCCATCCAAATCCCGGTAAATTAGGTGACGGATAGAGCTGGCATACGGCTCAAAGGGGTAATTGCACGCAACCCAAGCAACCTCGCGGCTAAAAGCATTGCGCAGCCTGGGTGACAGGTCCGCGTACACAAAGTTAGGGCACAGGGCAGCAAGCTGCATAGCGACTATTGATACTTTATCCGCTGATGTAGCTGCCATATAGAGCACACGCAGCTCTCTAAAGCCCTTGCTTAGAGAGTAATATGCCGAGTGGAGGGCTTCCGGACGCTCGTTCGCAGGAATACCACCAATATTTGACTACAGTCCACGTACCTCGCAAGTAAAGCTGGCTAGGCTGGGAAGAGCGGCGTATATGGTACTAGTCAGTCGCAATCCGCTTGTTGTGTCGCTTAGAGTCAGGCTCGTTGTCGCTTCCAATATGAGGTGGATTTGCTCCCCAATCGATCCGTTTCCTTGTTAGGCTGTAAACGCATTATCCTCCTCAGATGCCTGGCCAAAGTGAATCGAGCTCATTTGAATGCCAGCACAGCGCTTGAACACGTTGAACCGAGCCAGAGTATTTCTGGCAATCGCTCCAAAGGGAAGGCGCAATGTATTTAGTGTGCTGCCGTTGCCTCTGAATAGCAAGTCGTCATCGAATGGGTATCCACCGCTAACGTCCAGCGCCAATAGTGGGGAATGGCGCTAGGTGCTCAATCGCCGCCCAGATCTGGGTATATGGTACTTGACTGACTGTCAGTTTCAGCAATATCAAGTTTATACACCGTTGGTGACTCGGTGCCACCATAGATCAAAGAGCGCCAGTCAGCTTCGGTGATAAACTTAATTGTCAAGCTTTTCAGGGTACCCGCGTTGCGATAGGCAAGCTCCGCAAAGGGTGCACTGTCCATACCAAGTTCTTGCTTTATACTCACAGGCCCTGAAACGCACAACAAATTAATCGCTACAATAATGGCCTGTATCTCAGTGGATTTGCAAGCCTTTGACGCCTTCGCGACACAGCTCTGACACCAATATGCCATACAGCCGCAGACTACTAGGCTCCGTATCGTTGATCGAGTGGAATGAGACGACTGCATCGGTCGTAGCTGGGGTCAATCGCAAGAGAGCATGAGTAAAGCCGGCTACCTTTTCCCCGTTGGTTACCACGATAGGCGCAACAGGTATAAAAGGCGCAACGGGCCCAAAAGACGCTCTTGGGCTAGTTATTAAAGGCGCAGGCTGCACAGCAGTCTTGCTCAAATTGAGCACCAAGGTGCTTGCCAATGGAAACAGCATGTTCTTGTACTGTGACCTGGTTACGATATCACAAAATACCGTCACACACCAGCGCTCGCTAACCGAAAGCAGTGGAGTAAGAACTTCTTTGCCTTTGTTGGGCGTCAACACCCAAGCCGAACAAGGTCCTAGAGCGCCCCTCCAGGTACCCAACGATCTTGTAGACCACCAGCATAGGTGGCGTTTGAAACGGAGACAGCGGCGAATCCACAGCAAAAGAGAGCAAAATAAAAATAACAATAGCGGCAAAGAAGAGATCAAAAAGCCGCTCATGCACTCATGTGAGTTGTGCATGATGTGTTAATCGTGGCTCATGGTGATTTAATGCGGGTAGTATTAACTTGTGACTGGTCTTTGATCAGACCAGGAGAATAGCGATTTAACAGGGGCACAAAATAGGTAGAGAGTAAGCACATGGGAGCACAACAGTGTTCATCAGTGGCTGCGCTAGCCAATAAGGGATGTTGGGGGAAAGGGCGTTTGGGGGAGAGCCACAGCTGCGCTTATAAAAGTAGCAAACATGATGCTCTTGGGATGTTCACTTCTTCTCTTCCTGACAAGCTTCTCTTTTTTAGATTATCTCTATTCTTTATCTTTTTCCAAGAATGGGCGCCAAGCAGGTCGTTGACCCCGAGAGGGACTTTGTTCCTCCCGACTTTACCATCAAGGAGCTGCGTGACTGCGTGCCCAAGCACTGCTTTGAGCGCGACACGCTTCGGTCGTTTAGCTATGTCACCTACGACATGTGTGGTGTGGCATTCCTGGCGTTCTGCGCCTCGCACATCCACCTACTGCCCCTTGCTCTGCGCGCACCCGCTTGGGTGCTGTACTGGGTCAGCCAAGGCATAGTGGCTACAGGACTTTGGGTTATTGCTCACGAATGGTAAGTTGGCCTGTAGTTTGTGATAGGGCGAGAAAAAGAAGGGGATGCCGGCAATCGCTTTGCCTATGCATAAACAGAAACTGGCATAGTTCAAAAAAAATTGTGGCCTCATTGTACTAAACTGTCTACGTGAAGGTTTTTCCTTTGCTGCAATAGTGGTCATGGCGCATTCTCGGCCAACAGAACAGTCAATAACGTCACGGGGTGGATCCTGCATTCAGCGCTGCTGGTTCCGTACTACGCATGGCGCCACTCGCACTCGCAGCACCACAAAAACACCAACAATCTCACGCGCGACGAGGTGTTTGTCCCACGCACAAAGTCCTACCGCGGGCTCCAGGGAAAGCCTTCGACGCCGGCATGGATGACCAACTCTGTCTTTGACGAGACTCCCCTCTACCACCTGGCCATGGTCACAGCCCAGTCGCTGTTTGGCTGGCCCCTGTACTTGTACCGCAATGCATCTGGACCAAAGTACGCGCAGGGTGCCTCGCACTTTAGCCCAACGTCAGTGTTGTTCCGTGCGGAGCAGTTTAGCCAGATCGTTATCAGCGATATTGGGCTGCTTCTGACTATCGCTGTCCTGACCTATTCGTCCTGGATCTTCTCGCCGGCTACCGTTGCCTTTTACTATGGCGTGCCTTACCTGATGGTCAACTTTTGGCTTGTCACCATTACCTTCTTGCAGCACACTGACGCTGCTGTGCCTCACTACACGGATGACAGCTGGAACTTTGTGCGCGGCGCCCTGTGCACCGTCGATCGCGACTTTGGCTGGATCCTCAACACTTGCCTCCACCACATCCAAGACACGCATGTTGCACACCACGTATTCTCGCAAATGCCCCACTACCATGCTGAGGAGGCCACCAAGCACTTGAAGAAAAAGCTGGGCAAGCACTATCGCTTCGACGATACCAATTTCTTGGTTGCACTCTACCACAACTTTAAGCACTGCCAGTTCATTGAGGACACTGGTTCTATTCTATTCTTTAGAAACACATCGACTCCCGCCAAATAGACAGTTTTTTTACATTCAATAGTATTATACTCAAAACAGGCGCCCAGTGAATCCGCTGCTACTTGCTGCTATTTGTGTTTCTTTCTTGTACAGACGATATGCTTCGCGCAAGTGATCTGGCGTAAGCGGGCCTGTATCCCCACGTTCCGTTTGGATCTGCACAGCTCGCTCGACGATTTCGCCAACAAAGACCTTTGAGAAGCCAGCTACAACAAAAGTAAGCGTAGCCGTGACCTGCTGATTCAATACATGGCCCACAAGCTTCTTAATCGATGCCTTGTTTAGAGCCGTTCGTCTGTACACATCGAATCTCTGTCGCTGGTCATCAGACATTTGGTCCCAGAGCTCTTTGATTTCCTCCTTGCTCTGCTTTATCAGGTTCATCGTATCCTCGTCTACGCCACGAGCACGGGCGCCCTGCACATCATCGTCATCGTCATCCTCAATGTCATCAGCTATTCCATCTGCTGGAGCCCCGGTATTAGCTGCAGACCCTTCGCGGGCCTCCAAGTAGCTGTTGGCATCATCATCATCCGATTCGGCACCGCCAGTCGCTGTAGCACTCATCGAGCTAGCCTGCTTTTTCTTTCGCTCGCCGCTGATGCTGGCGGAAGGCGACGCCGAGCCATCGGGAAGCACAAGCCCGGGCAATTGAATGCCGCGTGCCTTCGATGGTGTAAGCGGGCTGGACCGAATGCTCCCAGCCAGTTTGCGAGCAGAGGAAAGACCCGCTGCCGCGCCGCCACGCCGCTTGCGTTGCCGCAACAGGTCCGCGGGAGTAAAGGATACTAGCCGCGACCGCTTCTTGGCCGCTTGTGCCGCTGGAGGAGTCACAATATAGCTGCGAGCAGGAGATCCAGAGCCCGAGTCACTGCGAGACGGACCAGACGACATTCTACAAAAAAAAAGATATTAAACAAAAGAAAATTGAAGAGTATAAAAATGCCTCCCCCCGCGGCATGGGGCGTTTATTAAAGGCCAAATAGCAAGCTCAAAAACATATGGGGCATTTTCTATGTGTTGCGCCCACGCCGTCTGCGTGCTCTGGCACGCTCTTCTTCTTCCAAGCGCCGCTCCTCTTCCTCATCCTCTTGGCGACCAAGTTTAGCGCTGCGCCGCTCCTCCATCATCAGTTGCCTGGTTGATACCTCCATATCATCATCATCGTCGTCATCATTCACATCATGATATCTCACACCAAGCATCTCGCGGATAGCGCCAACGCGGTACCGAGAGCCGCCCTCCTCTTCGTCGTCAACAACAAAGTCGTCCAGCGAGTCATACTCGCTCTCGTCGTCGTAGCCACAGCGTCGTTTATGGCCTTGCTGGCGTGCACCACCACGCCTACGAGCTGAGGGCGGCGAGGGCCTTCTGCGAGGCGATCTGTCGCGCTGCCGAGTATTTGTGCTGGTCGGCATGCCGGCCTTAGCTCCAACAGGGCCATTACGCTGGCTTCGGTTATCCGCAAGACGCCGATCGGTTTGCTCTTCGCGGCGGTCATTAGATCGCGATACAGTCTCAACCCGCGCACCCCTTGTCGGATCTCTCTTGGCCGCACTGCTGCCAGCACAGACGCCAAAGCGGTCAATCTCGCGCTCGGGAGCCTTGCGCACACGAGGCTCGGGAGGAGGGGGAGGAGGCTCTCTTTTCTTAGGTGCAGGCTCGGTATCCTTCGCACGCTTCGTAATTGGGGGCGCCGCCCTTGGCCGCTCGCGAGGCTCTACCGAACGGCCAGCTGCAGATGGTTCCATACGGGCCACTGGTGGCAGTGACTTTGCCGCATGGCGTATGCCAGAGCTGCCAACGGGCTGCTGGCGTCGAGGTGCTGTTAATTCGATCCGTGGTTTAGATGACTCAGTTTTTGGCAGTCGCTGCTCTGATTGCTGCCGACAGTGCGTCGCACGTACTGCGCCAGCCTGCGCCAGGGATGCTCGTGGCTGCTGCAAAGCGGGCAGAGACTTTGCAGGGCGCTTTGCAGGCGGTTCTGCCTGGCCTGATGCAATACGCAAAAGCTCATCATAAGACATCCTCTGTGGAGCCGGGCGCTTTGATGGCATCAGATCCTCCCTTGGCAAAGCCCTGCGGTTTGGCAAACTGTCACGAGCACCAGGTGTCACCCGCACACCACTGCTGCCCTTGGCGCCGCTGCTTTGTCCGGCTGGGACACGGGTTGTCTGCTGTCGCTGCTGTTGGTGAGCTAACTTCTTTCGCGCCTCTTCAGCCATTTGTGCCTCCAGTCGTTCTCGCCGCCGCTGCTCCACGCCAGCTCGGAGTCGCGCCTGTCGCTGCTTCTCGTCATCTTCCCTCTGCTTAACACGTTTTTCTAGCTCTAGCTTGCGCCGCTTCTCACGCAGCTCACGCTCGCTAGTTCCATCGGCCACTGAGTGATCCCCAATATGTCGCTTACGCTCAAGCGAGGCACGCTGTAGGTCGGCTGTGTTCTGCTCGGCCAAGCGCATCAGCCTCTCAAACTACATCCAAGGAATGTGCAGCAAAAAAGGAGGGTATTAACTGACACTGTTGCTTCCCAAGTACTAGCGTCGATAGGAATATTCGTACCTCTGTACTCATTTCGGATTGATTAGTGTCGGATTGTAATGCAAAAAAAGAAAGAAAATATTTGGAGTGTAAAAGAGGGGCTGACTTTGCCTGACGACAAACACCCTTTTTAGCTGCTGATCCAAAAAAATCACTTGGCGGGTATCCCTTGCATGACATGGGGACATTGCACAGCACAGCTTCCTCGTCTTCTCTATCTTCGTCGCTCATTTTTCTTTCACTTTTCAAATTACAATAATTCTTCCTTAAAATAATGGACGAAAAGTTTCGGCCACAAAGTCAGCGGTTACGACAATACGTGCGCTCGGATGCTTCCCAGGCCTTGGGGCGTACTGGAAAGCCACTGTCCCGAGCAAAACGCATAACGCAAGCCATAGCCGACTGCAACCTTGCCACGCTAAGACATTTGGCGAGAACCAGCGACGGGTTCCAGACAATAAGGCTTCGACGCCGCGCATGGTAAAGAAGACAGGCCTTGCAAACAGAGCACCCACGACATGTTGGGCTAACACCAGTACCTATTTTTATCTGTTGCTTAGGCCACTGCTACTTGGCTTTCGATCGCTGACAGATGCTGGAGATCGCACCACCGCCCACCCAGATGAAGCCCAACTAGCGCTAGACCTGCCACGTACCTCATTGCCCATGTCCGTAGAGTACCGAAGGGACGCCGATGCCACAAAACGACGACAGGCACAGTTGGGCACAGTAGTGCGCTCGGTCTTGCGCAGTTACCCATGGCTAGGCTACTACCAAGGATTCCACGAGCTGTCGCTGATATTCCTCAGCGTCTTTGGCAGCGAGCGCCCAGCAATTGAGGCCTCCAAAATGGTCGCGCTGTTCTTCGTCCGCGATGCCATGGCCAGTAACCTGGACCACGTCATGCAACAGCTGCAACTACTCTATGTACTGATCCAAGCGATTAGTCCAGAAATCCATGCTTTGCTCGACGAACTAGAGGTGCCGCCATTCTTTGCCATTAGCTGGGTATTGACGTGGTTTGCCCACGATTTGGATGACTTTCAGAGTATCTGCCGTATATTTGACTTTTTAATAGTCAGCCCGCCCATGCAGGTTGTCTACATGGCGGCTGCCATGCTTAAGCGCAGCGAGCGAGACATCTTGGCTTATGAACGCGATTTTGCCGTTGTGCACACGGGGCTGAGCAAGCTCCCGCTGGCAGTCAAAGAAAAGGGCTGGCGCGACATTATTGACGACTCTTATCACTTACAGGCCGAGTACCCGGCAACGAGGTTGCAGCACATGGGGAGCTGCCACTTGCCCAAGCTCTCGGTAGTCAATACCTTTGAGGCGACCTGGATGCGCTTGGATCCGGTGCGACCGCTGGCATTCACCAGTTTGGTTCCTTGCAAGTCAGGCAAACACCCCTTGGAATCTGCAGCGTCATCGTCGGCGGTCCGGGCAGCAGGCAATTCAAAGGAAAACCGCATGGCTCGCGTCATCGATCTCACAAGCACCGCGCAAAAGGCCCGCAACTTGGCGCTCCAGCACAAGTGGCCACTAATGGTCGCGACCGTAGCCTCGGCGACTATGCTGATGTACGCCTGGCTGCTCATACAGCAGCTCCAGATCCACGCATAGTCTTGTTATGTACTAGTAATACCACATCAGTAGAACACTGCTGAAAAAATGTTGAGTGCGAAAAAGTGAACTAGCTGCTTGATCGCCGCACTAAACACAACAACCAAGCTGGCCCACAGAACGTGAATGTCAAAAAGCACCGAGATGGCCGTTGAGTGCGAGGTGAATTGCAGGAAATCGAGCAGCCACGGGTAGTACGACTCGTTGTACTCCCAGATAACCAGCAAGATCATCAGGACCTTGCCAAAGCTAGAGATGATAAGCGCAGTAGATATGGTAGCCCAGCGCTTGATCTGCATAAGGCTTCGTTGGTGTATGACGGACGCCATCAAAATCCCGAAGAGCAAAGCAATGGCATCGACTGCCGACAACAAAAGAATCGCAAGATACTGAACAGCAAACGAGTACTGCTTGCCAAACAAGAGTTCTTCTTGGCCACGCAGCCGCCCACCTTCTTCAAGGCGAAACCAGTCAATGTACACGTTAAACAGAACCAAGAGAATGCCCAGTTTCGCCACGTTGCGCTCAATGAACGGCTGGCGGAACTCTAGTTTGTTGACTAGCAGGTGCCGGTACACCTGCGGCTTGTGCAAGAGCATGTCGATAAACACTATGACTACATCGTGCTCGACATACTTGTCGGCAAAGCTCTTGCAGTGCTCGCACTGCGTCAGTCGGATGTGGCCAACGCCATACTCGGTGTACAGACTGGATACCGGGAAGCCACACTCTATGCATACTTGCTTCATCGTTGCAAGCTTGCCTGTTGGCTGCTGTTGCGACTTGGGTCCTCCAAAATAGTCCACGTCTGGAAGCCTGGCGGAACTCTGAGGCGATGACCGGCCAGAAACCGACGGCGATTCGGCCATTAATGGCGATTGTGGCGTCTCTACAACAACACCACCATGCAACAAATAGTCAGTCAACAGGATGTGGGTAGTAAAAAAACAATACTGGCACTACTTACGTGGACCAAAAGTGAGTGCTACCGCAGCAAGAACCAGGATAATGACCAGCGGGAACACTATTCTGTACCGAGAGTCGTCCAGGACGTGACACTCACACCCCATGCGGTTGCAGCTAATAGGCTCATTGTCCTTGAGCAGCTTGACCGAGGTCGCGCTTAGCGTGCATATCAGCGTATGGATATAGTACTTTAGCGGAAGTAATAGCGCCTCTGACATTTAGGCGTGCGTGTTCGGGTCAATATCGAGTATAGATACAGGCTCTAGGCGCTAATTGGTCATCTACTCAACACAAGTTTTAAAAAAATAAACAATTCATAAAAAAAGTAGAGCGGAAAAGAAACGCTACTGAGAGGAAGTGTTCACGATCCGCCCAAAGCCTCTTTTCTCTTCCTTTTTTGCAAATCGACAATTTCCTTTTTCTTCCTTTCATTTGTTGCTCGTGTGATTTACTAGCAGCAAACCTCTTTCTTCTTCTAACAACAGTCTATTTCTCACTTATTTCCAAGCATTCGCTAGAAAAAATGTCGGCCTCGCAAGAGACCTTGGCTTCCAGTCTCCAGCAAACTTTGAGCGCCAATGCGCAGGAGCGCAAGCAAGGTAAAGCGGCAAGCGTACATTTAAAACAGAGGGCAAACACGAAGCAATTCACTAACACTCGCCAGTTTTTTTTGTTTATCGTAAACAATTCCTCTGTTTATAGCCGAGCATTTCCTGGCCTCCATCGAGCAGACACCCCATTTTGTCGTGCCGCTGCTGCAGCTGGTGAGCAACCAGTCGACAGACGCAAATGTGAGGTTCGCTGCTGCGCTGTTTTTTAAAAACTTTGTCAAGCGCCGCTGGCCACAGGACGAAAACACTGAGGACACACTCCTGGCTGACGACCGCCAAGCAGTCAAGAGGGAGATTGTATCGCTGATGATAACTGTGCCCAAGAACTTGCAGTTGCAAATTGGCGAGGCGGTGTCGATTATTGCCGAGAACGACTTTCCCATGGAGTGGCCTGAGCTGATTAGTGATCTGGTATCCAAGCTATCAGCGACCGACTACCATGTAAATAACGGCATCTTGCAGACAGCGCACACGGTGTTCAAGGGGTGGCGCTCAGAGTTCCGGTCGGACCAGCTCTACACAAAGATCAACTACGTGCTGAACCAGTTCACGGAGGCGTACATGCAGGTTTTTATTACTACGGACAAGCTCATCGACGAGCATGCGGGTAACCGGGCGGCGCTACAGATCCTGCTGCACTCGCTCATGCTGCTGTGCCAGATCTACTACGACCTCAACTGCCAGGACCTGCCGCCGTTTTTTGAGGACCACATGGCCGAGTTTATGCAGACGTTCCACAAGTATTTGGTGTACATGAACCCAAATGCCGAGAGCAACGATGACGACGTGGCTGGCGACTTGGAGGAAGTCAAGGCCAGCATCTGCGAGATCATCGAGCTGTACGCCAAGCGCTACGAGGAGGACTTTAAGCAGCTGCCGCAGTTTGTCCAGACGGTGTGGGACATGCTGACTACTGTTGGCGCCTCGCACAAGTACGATGGCGTGGTTAGCAAGGGTATGGCGTTTCTGCGTACAGTGGTGCGCAACCCGCGGCAGCGTGAGTTGTTCTCGTCGAGTGAGTCGCTTACGCTCATCTGCGAGCGCATCATTATCCCCAACACTGTGCTTCCCGAGTCTGATGAGGAGCTGTTTGAGGACGATCCGATCCAGTTTGTGCGCCGCGACATTGAAGGAAGCGAGGCTGGCAGCCGGCGCGAGGCTGCGGCCGATCTGGTACGTGGACTATTGGAGCAGTTCTCTGCAGAAACCACTCAGGTCATGTCGGCGTATATCCAAAAGGGGCTTGAGCAGTATGCTGCCAATCCTGCGGCGCACTGGCGCGGCAAGGACGTTGCGCTGTTTATGGTGAGCTCGGTGGCTGTTGTCGCTTCGGTGGGCTCGCTCGGCGCAACCCAGGTCAACGAGCTGGTTAATGTGTCCGACTTTTTCAGCTCCCAGATTGTACAGCACTTGCAGGACGTAGGCTCTGACCAGCAGGCACCGATTCTCAAGGCCGATGCCATCAAGTACGTCAACACGTTCCGCAGCCAGCTGCCGCGCAATCTGCTGGCTCAGGCACTGCCCCTCCTGGGCAACCATCTGGGGCACCCCAACCCAGTCGTGTCGACCTATGCGGCCATTGCCATTGAGCGCCTGTTAGTGCTCAAGAAGGATGGCGCCTTGCTGTTCGGCCCAGCAGATGTCCAGCCACTGGCCGAGGGCATGCTCGGGCACATATTCAGCATTTTAGATAGCGCCGACTCGCCGCAAAAGCTGGCGGAAAACGACTACCTGATGAAGACTGTGATGCGCATCTTCTTGGCCAGCCGCACAAACATCCTGCCGCTAGCGCCGGCAGCACTGGGCAAGCTGGCAGCGATTCTGGGCGAAGTGAGCAAGAACCCGTCCAACCCAAAGTTCAGCCACTTTTTGTTTGAAGCCGTGGGGTCGCTGGCGCGGTTCTCGTGCGCAGCGGATTCATCGGCGATTGGGCAGTTTGAGGCCACGCTGTTCCCGATCTTCCAGATGATTCTGCAGGAAGACGTGGCAGAGTTCATGCCCTACGTGTTCCAGATCCTGGCGCAGCTCCTATCGGTGCACCAGGCGTCGGGTAGGCTGCCAGAGGCGTATGTCAGCTTGCTGCCCCCGCTGCTGCAGCCCACGCTGTGGAGCGCGCAAGGCAACATTCCTGCATTGGTGCGGCTTTTGCAGAGCTACCTACAGATTGGCGGCGGGCAATTGGCTAGCGAGGGACAGCTGCAGCCAATCCTGGGCGTGTTCCAGCGCCTCATTGCGTCAAAGGCCAATGACCACCACGGATTCAACCTGCTGCTGGCGATATCGCAGTTCACGCCGGCCGAGTCGCTGAAGCAGTATCTCAAGGCCATTCTGACGCTGTGCCTGAACCGGCTGCAGTCGTCGAGGACGGCAAAGTTTACGCGCAACTTTGCGCACTATGTGGCGTCTGTATTGTGCATTGGTGCGCAGAGCGAGGCGGGTGTCAACTTGTTCATGGACGCGATGGACAGCATCCAGCCAAATCTGTTTGCGACTGTTTTGCAAAACATTATGCTCGAGACTATCCCGTCCGTGGTTGGGAGGGTGGAGCGCAAGACTACAGTGGTTGGGTTTGCGCTGTTGGTGGCGTCGCGGCGGTTCCAGTCTAGTGCTGGATACAAGAGCCTGACTGGACCGGTGCTGCAGCAGCTGGCGGCAATGTTGATGGATACGACCGTCAAGGAGACAAAGACGCTGGCTGACCGCAGCATTGTCGATGGCAGTAGTGCGGCGGCATCGGCAGCGGTGGCTGATGAGGACCTTGACTCGCTAGAAATCGAGGATACTGGATACCAGGCGTCGTTTGCCAGGCTGGCTACGCTGGGCGATATCAAAATCGACCCCTGCCCTCAGATCTCGGACCCGGCGCTGGGACTGGGGCAGATTCTGAAGCCAGTCCAGGCTCAGATTGGCGACGACGTTGTGCAGCGCTTGCCTGTGGAGGCGAGGCAGTTTATCTCGCAAGCCATTGCCCAGGCATAAAGCTGGATGTATGTGTGGGTCTCGGCAACTGCAACAATTATGTTTAGGCTTTACCGAATACAATACGCCCATTTTTTTTCTTTTTGATGTTTTGGTGACCCCGCCGCCAATAATCGCTCATTTGCGCGCAGGTTGCCTGGGGCATGGACCGCACGTGATCGGCTACCTCCTCTATCTGGAGCAGGGGGATTAGCAATTGTCTGGGGGCGCATGATGTGGCTCTCCTGCACATCTTTTTTCCTTCACTCTGTTCTTTACGCAAGTATCTGTTATCTTCTCTAATAATTTTTATTGCCTTCTAGCGCTCAAAGTGAGGGTGGTTGACCTTTTCTTTTCTTCCTTTCAAGCTGGGGCTCTCGTCCTTTCTCCATCCCGGATTAAAGTCTCGACTAGGCGGACACACACAAGCGCCTTTTTAGAAAGTGGCCTTTTTCACATTCACTAGAGTAGGCCAATTTCCCCCTGGGACTTGCTTACCACAGCCAAAGCGCAGAGGGGAAAAGCGGCTCACAAAAGAGGGAGTTCATAGTGAACAGCGCAGGATTCAAGCCTTTCTTCTCTCTCTCCCCCCTTTTTTAGTCTCCCTGATATTTCCTATTTCCCCTTTCACTTGTTTACACCGGACGCTTTTTTTTTCCTCTGCGCGCATATAGTAAAAAGCAGGCAGCGACATTGGTCCTAGTCAGCTGGGTGGATATAGCAGAGAGCGACGAGTCAGGCGGACACACAGGCGCGCTAAAGGGGACGGACCTCTTGGTCAGTAGAAGAACATGACAGATACGTCAGCACAATGGTACTTTAGCAAGGAGGATATGCGAAACACGCCGTCGGTGACGGGCAGTGACTACTCGGTGTCTAGTGGGAAGACCATGCTACCGGCGGAAGAGTACAACAAGCGCTTACGAGGCTGTACATTTGTGCACAACGTAGTCAAGAGACTAGACATGTAAGCAGAGCAACAATGCGAATGCCCGAGCGCACATCAGTTTTATTTTTCCGCCTGCGCGCTAACATATTCTACCTTGTAGGCATCAGTATGTGGCGTCGACTGCTTGCGTGTTCTTTCATCGTTTTTACATGCGCCAGTCTCTGAGTCGCTACCATCCATATGTAAGTCTTTTTGTTCTATTTCTTGTGCGTGTGAACCCCAAATCTAGGCAGTAGTAATGCACCCGAGACCCTCCTCCTTTTCTTGGGCTAGTAGGGCGGTGTTATCTTGCTACTGCCTTTTTAAACAGCTGTGGGTGTTCTCCGCCTTGCATAACGCACATAGAAACTAATCAGTGCACTCAATTGTATAGGAGGTGGCTGGCGCGTGCGTGCTTCTCGCATCAAAGGTCGAAGAAAACAAGCGCGGACTCAAGGACATTGCCATGGCTTGTTCGTATGTGGCAGTGAAGGGGCAGGCAAAGGTGGCAGCGGATGACCGAGAAAAGTGGGAGCGTTTGCTCAAGCGGCTGGAGATCGTGGTTTTGGAAAACTGCTGTTTCGACATGGATATTTTGCACCCGTACGGGTTCATTGACACGCTGGCCCCCGAGTTTGGCATACCTGTGTATATCGCAAAGTCGGCGGCGGGGCTCATTAACGATACTCTGCGCACACCCATTTGCCTGCTGTACCGTCCAGAGGTGGCGGCTGTGGCGGCGCTGTATTTTGCACTAGAGGTCCATGGACATACACCGAGTCGTAGCTTGTTCGAGTCGAGGCACGTCATGCTGCCTGCCAACGCGGTGCGTCTAGCGGAGGAGTGTGTAGGCGATATGCTCGACTTTTATAGACACGAAGCCGACTCTGAAAGGGAGGCCCATCGTCGGCAGCAAAAGGCCGCAGGCGCGCCTTCTTGCCCACATCTGCCTCACTATACATAAGAGACGAGATAACTCTCCTCCCCACCCGCCTGCCCGCACGTATAGAAAAAACCCCTCCTTTACAACTAACTCCTTTCATTTTTATATCAATCATGTACATTACATCTGCCTCTATCTATAGCTCTGGCTCCACACACCTGTGATATGTAAAGAGCGAAATTGTATTAATAGAATCCAAGCAAGCCTCCTTTTTTTGTTCCCTTTTCATGCTGCGGCGGCTCATTTTCTTTTTTGGGACAGGTGTCTTTATTGCGGAACAATGGCTCAGCAGATTCAGATAATACTGGTTGGACCTACAATGTCGGAGAGAATGCCTCCTTCCCACACAACTCTGCAAGCTGTCAATGTGAGGCTTCTGCTATACTGCTAAATATCGCCCGTTGCTGCTTTCTCTCGAGCGATAACAACAACAATGCCACCCCCCTTTTTTTTGCTCAGATGTGCGGGAGAGAGGGAGGGGGGACATACGCATTGACGGTTTCTAAAAAAGTTCTTGAGCCAAGAACTCTGCAAGAACCATCTCCTTTTCTTTCTCTCTTTCCCCCCTCTTTCTTCTATCTACGCTATACGCTTACTCTAGTACACTTTTTTTAGCTGATAGGCAGACTAGTCATATACTCTACTGGAGGGTTCCTACGGCGCGAGTGCGCGATTGACATTTTTTCAAACTACATTATTGGAGTTTCTCTAAAATGTCTCATCCGCTGGCCAACGATGACTTGGCTCGTTTGCCAGAGGCGGCAAGTATGGACAGCGAGGAAATAGTCAATGTCGTTGTTAAACGGTTTGAGCGTCGTCCACAGGGCCATCCGTATACCAATATCGGTACTAGAGTGCTGGTGGCACTTAACCCATTTGAAGCGCAAGAGGCAAGCTCAGACGAGTGGGCTATGCGATATGTCGATGATTATCGCGACACCTCGACGGACCGCCCAGAGCTAGCACCGCATATCTTCAAGACGGCGGAGCAAGCATATCTTCATATGAGGCAGACTGGACTCAACCAAAGCCTGGTATTCATGTAGGTAAAATAAGCCTCCTAGGATGGGCACTATTTTGTTGGGGTGGCTTTTTGTGTGGTGAGAAAATAGTTACAAATCCTTGTTGTTTTTTGTTATTGTCGCTCCATGGCTTGGGGGGGGGTTTTTCACACATGGCTGTTTAATTCCATACTAAGAAATTTTACTTGATTGTTTTTGTTTAGTGGCGAGTCGGGCAGCGGCAAGACTGAGCAGCGTAGATTGGCGTTCCGGTTCTTTTCGTTATTGCGCACGCACTCGAAAAAGGATGTCAAGCTCTTTTTGAGGTTGCAGCAGGCCGACATTGTGTTGGAGGCGTTTGCCAACGCAAAAACCTCGGCGCACGGTAATGCATCGCGCGTGGGCGTGTACACTGAGCTGCAGTTTGACCAGCGCGGGCGTGCAGTGGGTGCAAAAACCCTGACCTACTTGCTAGAAAAGGCCCGAGTGACTGACACAGTAGCCGAGGAGCGCAACTTCCACGTGCTGTACTACTTGGCCAATGGAGCGTCAGCCGAGAATCGCACACACTTTGGCATGCCCAACGACATCATGTCGTTCGAGTACCTGAGCCGGCACACGGCAGGAGCTATGCAGCGCATCTCCAACATTAGCGACATTGAGCAGTTTGCCGACCTGTGCACGGCGATGAAGCATGTGGGGCTGCACAAGCGGTACCAGCGGCATATCTTTGCTGTGCTGGGGGCTATCTTGTGCCTGGGCAACCTGGTGTTTGTGTTTGAGAGCCAGGATGGGTTTGATTCAGCAGTGGTGAGGAACACTGACTTGCTCCACCAGGTGAGCAAGGTGCTGGGGCTGGACCCAATTACGCTCGAGACAGCGCTGACAAACAAGACGCAGTCGGTCGGCAACGAGTCATGCACAGTGTACCTTGACGCCAGGGGTGCAGCAGTGAGGCGCGATGAGCTGGCGCGGGCGCTGTACTCGCTCTTGTTCAACTGGGTGGTGGAGTTCATCAACGGGCGGTTCTGCCGCGAAGACAGCGAGCGCGAGAGCTTCATCGGGCTGCTGGACTTTCCCGGGTGGCAGGCACAGAGGCGGCATGGGTACGAGCAGCTGTGCAGCAACTACGCCACGGAGCGGCTGCAGCACTTCATGTTCCACCAAGTGTTTGAGGTCGGCAACGACGAATACCAGACTGAGGGCGTAGCCGTACATGTGCCAACAGTTGACTTCCCCGACCGCACGGGCTGCGTCGACCTGTTCATCAAGCCAAAATCCGGGCTGTTCTCGATCATGGACCGCCAGGCGGCCGAGATGCTGGGGCAGGACAAGCGTGCTGGCAAGCGCAAGGGCGACAAGAGCGACAAGGGCGGGTCGGTCAGCTCGCAGCGCGAGTTCACTGCCGATGCCGACGACCGCATGGCTGGGTTCCAGCTGCTCAGCGCGTTTGGAAAACACCACGCAGGCAAGGGCAGCGACCACCGCAGCTCGTACTACCAGTCAGTGGAGAGCAAGAACGAGATGAACTCATTCACTGTGTCGCACTTCTGGGGGCCCGTGACATACGACATTGAGGGCTTTGTCGACAAGAACCTGGACCAGCTCAGCGCTGACTTTGTGGCGGTGTTCCGTGGCGACGGGTCGGTGGAGAACCGCGGGTCTCGCAACGAGTTTGTCAGCGGGCTGTTCACCGACAAGTCGGTAGCTACCGAGGCGCACCCGCGCAACGAAAAGGCCGTAGTGCAGGCGCAAGCCCTGGCAGTGCCTACCAGAGCACCCTCGATGCGGCGCACCAAGGGCGCAAAGCTGCCGGCAGCGCGCACGGGCAAGGTGGGGTGCTTGGCTACGCAGTTCCACCGGGCAGTGTCGGAGCTGGTGTCGACGCTGGACGAAACGTTACCGTGGTTTGTTGTTTGCATCAGATCCAACGACCAGGCCAAGCCGGGTTGGGCCGATGCGCGCAAGGTCCTTGGTGCCACTCGCGGGTTTGCCCTAGATGCCGCAGTGCGCCGCAAGCGCGTCGAGTATGCCGCTGCTATGTTGCCTGCCGACTTTTGCGACCGCTATGCCCAGGTCATCGCCGATGCCACCGGCGCCAGCCCGCCCACGCTTGACGCCATGGCGCGCTGTGCCTCGTTCAAGGCTGCGCTGAGCCTGACTGACGGCGAGCTCGCGCTGGGGGCCACCAAGGTGTTTATGGACTACGCCACCTGGCGCCGCATCGACGACCCCGTGCGTGCTCGGGAGCGTGGGGCGAGGGCCGATGGAGATGACGACGGCGATGACAAGGCGCTGCTGATGCCCTCGACCCTCAACGCCAGCTCGGCCGCAGTCAGCTTCAACGTCGGCAACGACGCCTATGGGCGTGCCTTGCGCGAGCGCACTGCAGCCGATGGCGACGCGCGGTCGTTCTACTCGGACGACGAGGCCTTCCACGACGCCATGGGCAAGGACGGCTTCTCGGACGTCGTCAGCGAGGGCGGCGCATACCCCGCGGGGTTCTCAGATGCGCCGGCTGCGCGCGACAGCATCGACAGCGACAACGACGAGACCGGCGTGGCGGCTGTGACGCGCGTGCGCCGAGTGTGGCTGGTGACTGTGAAGCTGATGACGTGGATGATCCCCGGCCGCCTCATCGCCTGCTGTGCGCGCCGCCGCCGCAAGGACGAGCAAGTGGCTTGGCGCGAAAAGTTCACCCTGTGCATGTTTATCTTTTGGAGCTGTGCCTTTGTCATCTTTTGGATCTGCGGCCTAGGCCTCATCCTGTGCCCGCACCAGAACGTGTACTCGGTGCAAGAGCTGAGCGGCCACGCATCCAAGAACGACGCCCTCATCTCTATTGGCGGCGAGGTCTTTGACGTCAAGGACTTTACCCACATGAACATCAACTTCCAGTACATTGTCGACCACAACTACCTGGGCCGCGACTTGTCGTCCATCTTCCCGCTGCAGCTCTCCTTTGTCTGCCCCTTTGCTGGCATGGACCCGCGTCTCGCTGTGCAGCCCAAGCCTGTGCTGTACTCGGAGGCCTACTATCACGACCAGCGCTGGTGGCGCCATCCGACCGACAAGGGCTACAACTACTACCAGTACCGCCTGATGCGCATAATGCGCCAGAACTACGCTAAGGGCCACATTGCCGTCGACCCCGCTCTCGTACGCCAGCAAGCTGCCGGCACTGCCAAGGGCACCACGCTGGGCCAGAACCTGGCTCGCTGCATTATCAACGGCGAGGTCTTTGACCTAACTGACTACATTGCCTCTAACGGCGCGCCCTACGTTGTCGTGCCCGATGGCCAGAGCAACTCTAGCTCGTTCAACCGCCAGTTCCTCGACTCGAACGTCGTCACAATGTTTGAGGAGAAGCGTGGCCAGGATATCTCCGAGCAGTGGAACAGCTACTTTGGCACCAACCGCAATATGCGCAACCTGCACTACCAATGTCTCCGCGGTGCCTTTTACGTGGGCAAGGTCGACCAGCGCAAGTCCGCTCGTTGCTACGCCGCCAATTACTTGCTACTGGCTGGGTCCATTGCTTTGGTCTCCGTCATCTTCTTCAAGTTTGTCGCTGCCTTGCAGATCACCAGTCGCCGCGAGCCCGAGCCTGGCGACCGCTTTGTCCTGATGAACGTGCCTTGCTATACTGAGGGCGAAGAGTCGCTCAAGAGCACCATCGATTCGATGGCCAAGACAAAGTACGACGACAAGCGCAAGCTGCTCTTTATCGTGTGTGACGGCATGATCATGGGCTCTGGCAATGACCGCCCAACCCCACGTATCGTCTTGGATATCCTGGGCGTTGACCGCGATCAAGACACCGAGGCTCTAAGCTACATTGCGCTAGGAGAGGGATCCAAGCAGCACAACATGGCCAAGGTCTATTCGGGCCTGTACGAGGTCTCGGGCCATGTTGTTCCATATCTGGTCATTGTCAAGTGTGGCGCCCCGCAGGAGCGCTCTCGCCCAGGCAACCGCGGCAAACGCGATTCGCAGATCATGCTGATGGGCTTCTTCAACAAGGTGCACTTTGACTTGCCCATGACGCCGCTGGAGCTCGAGGTCTACCACCAGGTCAAGAACGTCATTGGCGTCAACCCATCCTTCTACGAGTACGTTCTGATGATTGACGCCGATACTGTGGTTATGCCAGACTCGCTCAACCGCATGGTGCGCTCCATGCTGCACGACGTCAAGATCATGGGCCTGTGCGGAGAGACGAGGCTAGCTAATGCAAAGAGCTCGTGGATTACAATGATGCAGGTCTACGAGTACTTCATCTCGCACCACTTGACCAAGGCATTCGAGTCGCTGTTTGGCTCCGTCACCTGCCTGCCCGGCTGCTTCTGCATGTACCGCATTCGCTCTGTCGACGGGCGGCCCCTGCTGGTCTCAAAGGAGGTCATCCACGACTACTCGGAGAACACGGTCGAGACACTGCATATGAAGAACCTGCTGCACTTGGGTGAAGATCGGTACCTGACCACGCTGATGCTCAAGCACTTCCCGTACTTTAAGAACAAGTTCAACTCGGAGGCTCAGTGCATGACCAACGCGCCCGATTCCTGGAAGGTGCTCATGTCGCAGCGCCGTCGCTGGATCAACTCGACTGTGCACAACTTGTTTGAGCTAGTGTTCCTCCCGCAGATGTGTGGGTTCTGCTGCTTCTCGATGCGCTTTGTCGTGTTTATCGACCTCATCTCCACTATCATCATGCCAGCCACCATGGTCTACCTCGCATACCTTGTCTACCAGCTGACCAACCCAGACTCGACCACATCGTACATTTCGCTGTATCTGTTGGCAGCCATCTACGGTATGCAGGCGCTCATCTTCATACTCAAGCGGCAGTGGCAGCACATCGGGTGGATGATTGTCTACTTGCTGGCGATTCCGTTCTTCACGTTCCTCTTGCCCGTGTACTCGTTCTGGCACTTTGACGACTTTTCGTGGGGAAACACGCGCATGGTCGTTGGCGATTCGGGTCGCAAGCATGTGTTTGTTGTCGACAACGAAAAGTTCGATACCTCGACTATCCCCGTGCGCAAGTGGTCGGACTATGAGCAGGAGCTCATGTGGGAGTCTGGCGGCACGCCCTCGCAGTTTGGGTCCGAAGGCGGGGCCTCGCGACTTGGCGCGGGGATGAGCGCAGCACGGCCTGGCTCTGCTGTTGGCAACTACCCCCGCTCGATGAGCGGTGCCATGCATGCTGGCGGGTATGCCACGTCCAACACGGCCTCTGTGTATATGGACAACGGATTCGGGTACAACTCCAATTCGGCAGCCAATATGATGATCCGCCCGCTAGGCAACAGCGCCATGCCACCCACCATGTCGGGCCGTGCCACGCCAGTCATGGGCTCGCCTCCGCACGTGTATAGCGGCGAAAGCTTTGATGTCATGAGCTATGCGGCGGGCGGATCTCCTACGCCGCAGACCGACTACGCGGCTGCTACGTTTGGCATGCCTATGGCGCCCCTGATGCCTCCCGCCTATGACCCGCGTACTAGCCAGATGATGGTCTCGCAAGGCACCCCGCCGCAAGGAATGCTGATGCCACAGCGGGCTGCGTCGCCGGCCGTTGCTGGCGGCTTGCCAGAGTACTTTTCTCAGGGTAATGGCGCGATGGCGTACAGTGGAGGAGGGCAGCACCAGTCCATGTACTCGGTGGGCGGCGGTGCCGTGGGACCCATGCAGCAGCAGGCAACTGCTCCCCTGACGTCGTTGTCTGATAGTGCGCTGCAGTTCCCTGGCGTGGCCAACACCATTGCTCGTAGTCAGGGCGGACCGGCGGTCTCGGATGAGGCCATTGCCTCCCAGATTGCGCATATCATCTCTACGGCAAACCTCATGACTACGTCCAAAAAGGTTGTTCGCGAGCAGCTTGCTCGTGACTTGGGGCTGACTCCGGAGGATACCAGGGCTTGGCACGCGTTTATCAACGCGTGCATCAGCTCAGAGCTGGCCAAGCGTACTGGCTCTTGAATTTCTTTCCAACATCTTTCATATTTAGTCTGAAGCTACTTAGTATTAGCTATAAAAATAAAAGCCTTAATATTTCAGTTTCTATCTGCGCTTACCGCCACGGCCACGACTACTGCTGCCACCGCGACTTCCTCCACGGCCACGGCTACTGCCACCACTACGACTTCCTCCTCGGCTACCACCTCGGCCACCACCTCGGCTTCCTCCCCGACCACCGCCACCCTTCTTGTCGTGGCGACCAGTCTTTTCAGTGCGCTTCTCCTTCTCCATGCGAGCCTTGCTGATCTGGTCTCTCGACTTGAGCTCGCTCTTGGGCGACGCCTTGTCGGTCTTTTGCTTCTTCCAGGTATCGCCCTTCTTGCCGCCACGATGTCCGCTATTGCGGCCGCCGCCCTCGTCTTTAAACTCAACGGTGCCCTTATATTTGCCATCAGCATCACCGCCGTCATTGGTGGCGGCCTCCTGCTTGCGTTTCTTCAGCTTGTGCTCGTAATCAAGGGCCAATGGATCCAGGGGCTTGGCTTCCGTAAGCTTTGTATGCTGGAAACGACCAGTGGCGTACTTTCCAGCAGCGGCCTTGCCCGAGGCATTAAGCAATTCCTGTTCGCCGGCACGCGGAATACTGACTTTGGTCCTGTCTTGCCAGTCCCTGTAAGTACCCGACTTGAATGAGGCGGGGAGCATCGTGCCGCTCTCGGTCTTGATGAGCTTTTTGTTATCAGAGCCAATGCCGATACCGCGAACAAAGTTCTTCTTCTTCGAGTCCCAGCGCAGGGTGTTCTTGGACTGCTTGGCATGCTGCATAGCCAGCATAGTTTCGTTCTCGTCGCCGTTGATCGCCATGACAGCGCCCTGAGCCTTTTCGATAAAGGATCCGCCGGCACTCATAGCATAACCCTTTTCCGTGTTGAGATCAGTCTTTGAGTAGGGGATGTAAAAGTCGTCGTCGCGATAGACGCTAGAGTTGTTGGGATTCAACAGCTTCTCCAAATGGCCACCGCTGGTGTCGTCGCCTTCGTGGTCGGATCCGAACCGGTCCATTGGGTCTTCCTTGTTGTTGCGTACCTTCTTTGTGTGCGAGATATACCTGTCCGACGACATGCGGTAGTTCTGCATCACTAGACTGGCAGTCGTCGTGTGCTTGACGCCGCGGCTTCCAATCTCGAAAATGGTCTCATTGGGACGGAATCCCGACAGGTTGCGCAGCATCTCCATGCGCTGGCGCTCGTCAGGGTCGATGCGCGAGGAGAAGAGGATATGCGGCTCAGCGAACGACTCGGCCAGCTGTATCTCCTTTGCGCGCTTGTAGCTCTCGCTGGCAGCCGACTGCTTGCTCTTGCGATAGAGCTTTGCGCCATTGAGGGCGGTCTTTTGCTGGCCTTCGATATTGATGTTACCGGCGATGGCCTGGTCGACCCACTCCTTGTCCATCATCGTAAGCTCTAGGGGGAACTGGCCCAAGATAATCTCCTTATTATAACTCGGCTGGCGCGAGTTCTTGGCGTACACCGATGTACCCAAGTGCAGAGGGCGACCGAGGAACAGCTGTAGATCCAGGACGTGGGGAAGCTCTTCGGCAGTGACGAGGGAGTAGGCCCAGCCGCGGCGACCGGCACGAGCTACACGACCAACGCGATGGACAAAGACCTTGCTCGAGTCAACAAAGTCATAGTTGATGACGTTCTCCAGGATGGGGATATCGATACCACGAGCCGCAACATCCGTGACTACCAGCACTTGGGTCTTGCCGGCAGTGAAGCGAGCAATCTGGATTTTGCGGGCAGACTGGTCAAGCGAGCCATAGATGTGCGACACGGCAAACCCAAACTCTGTCAAAAGGCCGTTGAGGTACTCGACGTGGTGCTTAGTCGAGACAAAGACAATGGTCTGGCAACGCGGTGCCGCATCGTCCTTCTTTGCCTTACTGCTGCCCGAGGGCCGACTGCCAAACCGTCGCCAGGCCTGGCTCTTGATGGTCTTATCGGAGTTTACTGGTGCGCCAACGATGTCGCGCAAAAGGTAAATCAGCGCCCCGTCCTTTTCGTCGTGCTTGACGTTGAAGAACGCCATTTCCAAGTCCTGGCTGATCTTGGACTCGACATCCAGTCGGATCAGCTCCGGGTCCTGCAAGCCAGCCTTGGCAAAGTCCACCAGGGTGCTGGGAAGCGTCGCCGAAAACAACAGCGTCTGCCGATTAGCCGCCAGCCGACCCAGGATCTCGTGCAGCTGAACGGAGAATCCAAGCTCAAACAGCCGATCGGCTTCATCAAAGACGATGTACTCGATCGTCGACAAGTCCAGGCTCATCTCGACGACCAAGTGCAAAAGACGACCGGGCGTAGCAATGATAATATCGGGGTTGGACGCCATGATGCCGAACTGGTCCTCCATACTGTCGCCACCGACAATAGGCACGGCTCTCAAGTCAGTATATTTAACCAGGTCCTTAGTCACCTGGTGGGTCTGCAAGGCAAGCTCGCGACTGGGAGAGAGCACGATGGCGCGTGAACCGACCTTGGCTGAGTGGGCCTTGAGTCTGTTGATCATTGGAATGAGGAACGCTGCGGTCTTTCCCGAGCCCGTGCGCGCCATACCGACGACATCACGGCCTTGCATAATGACTGGGATAGTCTTGCGCTGGATCGGCGTAGGCACTTTGAAGCCCTTGTTCATTATGGCGCGGAAGAGCGGTGGGTGGAGGCCCATTGACTGGAATCCGCCCGATTTTTTGCTCTTGCGGTTCTGCGCTTGCACCGAGCGCTGGATCATGTCGGTCTCGCTCTCGTCTGACGACTCGCCATCTACGGCCATATCCAAGCCGCTGCGAACTTTTGTGCTCGCTGCCGCCCGTCTGGTCTGCTTTACCTCGGTGTCGCCAGACTGGGGGATAAGCGACGACGTCAGATCAAACTCAACGTCGCTGTCGGAGTCGCCTTCCATATCACGCGTGTTGCCTGGCATTGCGCAAACTATTTAAATAAAAAGAGACAGCTAACCAACGCTGCGCAACAGCAATTAACCAACTGTAAATTAAAAAAATAATATAGCAAGCCTTTAAAACACGGAGCATTGATTCATTAGCGGCGAGCAGATTAAAAGCCGTACTTTTTGTTTTTTTTTTTTTTTTTAATGGGGTGGTTTAT